>JAOUWY010000030.1:19621737-19640167 GCA_025728095.1 Prietella phreatophila
AGTGAGAGATATATTATATATTATATATATTTTTCTTTTTTACAGTGTGCTCATTTACTGAGTGTGACACGGTGTTATGGGTTAAAAATGTACTTAAAATAGCTTACGGTACCATGTAAATGAATTGAATTTATTTCCATTAAAGAAATATATTTTGTTTTATTAGGACCATTTGGTTTATGAGGTGTAAAGACTAGTCATATGTTCTTTTGAAGCAATGTAAATTAAGGTTTGCACTGACAATGTCTGTTAACCAGGAAATCGAGCTTACATATTTAATGGGTTAAACTAGTTAACTTTTTCTGCTCAGTACCCTTGTAATACATTTTAAAATTCTTTGTACAGTAGGTCGTAAAAAAAAAAAATTGGTGAGGGAAAGTCAGGGAAAAGTCATGGAATTTTACATTTGACTTGGAGTGGGAACCATGAGCATCACATGCTATTGGAGTTTGGTATCGGGGCATTTTTAAAAAGTATGTAGTTGTAGATGTAAGTTGAGAGTAGTATCAGACTGCTCTGCTACCTAATACCAATATTGGTATTTATGCATCCCTAAGTAAATCAGATGAACTTTGGCTCCTTTAAAACAGACAAATTAACTGTCAGTGACCAGGTTTGTAAATCTGGTCCAAGTCATCAAACTGTGGTGTTTGTTTGCATAATAAGTGGATAGTTGTGCTTACTACTTTGTGCGCTACTCACTCTGACATTGAATATATACTATACTGTATATACTAAGCTATGTAATATATCAGCTATCAGTCTTTACTTCCAACTTAGAGAGTAACGTTATTTGACTCATTTGAATCATTTGCCTTTTGTAGGTCCATAATATTTCCAGATTAGTAATGTCAATATGCATAATAAAAACAGATATTTTTATGACAAGTTCACTGAAATTTATTAAAATAACATGTTAGTAATAATGGAAAAAAGTACTTTTTACCTTATAAAAACATAATCTTCTTTTTCTTCTCCTGCAGCAGACCTCCAATACTTCACTGGCTGTCACTTTGAGATTCCTATCCTAAGAGTACTCATTTAGTGTGTTAACTTGCTTCTCTATCATGGTGCTGTGGAGTTAGCTCATAGTTCATTCTTGAAAAATCTCTCTCCATGTGAATGATGGATACTGGAGGTATTGTGTGAATTCAAAGTAGTTAGAAAATGTTTAGATAGAAATTTTTATTACAGGCATATTTAATGTGGCAGATGCATTTTGTGGCACAGGAGTTACATTACGTTTACTCTTCCAAGATCCAGTTTTAGCTTACATCTGTCACAACATCAGGTACAGCTGTTTAGGTTTCTCAGCCAGTGTTCACAGGTACAGACCTGAGACTGGAGACAATATTCGTGTATTCTGTGACATGCCCCGTCATTTGTGGAAGTCCATCAGTGGAAGGAAAAGGCAACAGTGGTTGATTTCAAGGGCCTTTACTGGGTCACTGGTGCCATACTTTGTCTGCCGTTCTTTCTTGGTGGTTGTAAATGTCCTCCATACTTGGCTGATTTGGCTCAGGCTACCTAGCAAATTTCATTCCTTAGCCTGCTTGGCTGCAAATATATAGCTAAACAAATCTTCTTTCTGGAGAATGCTGGTTGAATGTTTTTGACAGCAGTTTAATGAATGATTTCTGCAATATCAATAGGATTGAAAAGGTGATTGGATTTAACAGATGAATTACCATAAAAAGTTTCACAGATTATTGTCAATCAGGCTTCACTGGCTCATATAACTTCTTGAATGTAAATTCAGCCTTGTGATGCTCTACCCATTTTTCAAACGATGAATACTGTCAAGTTATATTTCTGACTGAGATGATGGAATAGTATTTTGTCACCAGCTAGTGCCCTAAACTAAGTAAGTGCTCTTAAATTTCATTTGAAATGTCATTGTGTGTTGGCTGCTCAACCACTGTTATTGTGTGCCGGTTGCAGAATGATTTCTGAACACAACAATTACCGCCACAACAAATACCAATTTACAAGTAATTCACCATAATCACAAGGCAAAAATGTACAAGACGGAATTATCCAACACAAATATTTTCAGGCAGCACACATAAAAAAAATACTTCCATGCTACTGTATCTGGTCATAACTAGCCACAGAGTCACTCTGTATATCACACTGTATGAACTGCTCACATCCCAATATACTCATCATTCTATATATTTGGTAACCTTTCAGTAGTCAATCTACCACTTCAAAATGTAAAATCATTATACTGCATGATATATTAACCATTGCCAAGAAAACCAATGTTTTCTTGGAAACTATTTCTAAAAAGATCACACATTGTCTTACTAATTAAAAAAACCTTTGCACAGACAAACACATCCCACATTTACACACATCTATATGAGTGTGTTTGAGCTAATGGCATTTAAATAGAAAATTTTATATCCTCTCACATTCAATTGCTTTTATTTCCAGGAAATTTCTTAACATATTTATTTATCAAATTTAGTATTTTAACATAAAAACATTCAACAACTGAGACATAAGCTGAACAAGTTTCACAGACATTTGACGAACAGAAATGGAATAACGAGTCCCTGAACAAAGGAGGGGGTCAATATTAAAAGTAACAGTCAGTATGTGGTGACCTCCAGCTGCTTTAAGTACTATAGTGCATCTTATCCTCATGGACTGCACCAGATTTGTCAGTTCTTGCTGTGAGACGTTACTCCACTCTTCAACCAAGGCATCTGCAAATTCTCGATCACGTCTTGGCGGACACATGGTTACATGTAATTTCTCACTGCAAGGACGATCAGCTGTCCTTCCTGTCTCCCTGCAGCAGGCCTATGGCATGTTCACGGAGGTAAACAGGAACCTTAGGCATCTTTCTTCTGGTGTCTTTCAGAGTCAGTAGAACGTCTCTTTAGTGTCCTAAGTTATTGTAACTGTGACCTTAATTACCTAGCACCTGTAAACTGTTCGTGTCTTAAGGACGGTTCCACAGGTGCATGTGCAATAATTGTTTATGGCTCATTGAGCAAGCATGAAAAACATTGTTTAAACCATTTCTAACAAAGATCTGTAAAACTATAATTTGACAAAATTACCTTTAAAATATAGTCTCCTGACAAATGGACATTTCTTTTTTTTTTCTGAGTATATATTAGTATTTAGAATATTTATATGTTTACCAGTGCTGGTCTGATTAGTGCAGTCATAACAATTCTTGTTTAAAAAATTTAAGATGAAAAGAAAGAAAAAAGAATGTATTTGTAACAAAATGTACTTGGTCAAATGGATATGGGTCCACTACTAGATATTTTTCAGAACAAAACCTCAATGAAGACTTTCCTCTGTTATTTATTGTTTTAAGTTCTAATTATGAGAAGTGCAATTATGCTACAATCTCTTTGAGACTGGCTTGCAAAAATGACTCAGGTTATCAGAATAACTAGTAAAAGGTGTCTCTTCATTTACTTTGATCCATGATTTCCAGTCTAGCTTACAGCCAAAATACCTGTCTGTGCTCTGATTAGCCATATGCCTCTCCAATAGTGTTCATAAGCTTGGCTGCAACCCGCATCATTACACTCTGCAGTCACACTCTCAACACTGTCACTTCAAAGCTGGGCAAAGGCACATGAAGAACTTTATTTTCTTGCCGAATATTTTGATTGAAATAGCAGAGATGTAACACATGCCAGAAAAGGCACAGGGAGACTTCTGTAATGGCAACAGTTTGGTATATCAGTTCTTGATTCAAAATATCGCCCTCCACACCCAGATTAGCCATATGTCTCTGTAATACTGGCCATAAGCTTGAGTAGACCCCAAATCATCACAGTTTCAGTGTTGGACCTGCCATAATATGCAGTGACATTCAACCTCTTCCTTCTACCTGAGTGTTTTGATTGAGATCGAAGAATGACACATTTATGTCTCTCATAGTGTACTTACTGCATACATACTTATTGTGTGCCTACTGGGAAATTTAGTAAGATGCAGTGTACTATTAAACCTAATGTACTAGAACCCATCAAAAATAAAGTGTGGAGCATTGAATACAACTGACTAGAATATGTATAAGAATGAGAAGTGCAATGTGAAACAAACCATAATTTTAAAGGAGGAATGGGTTTTTTTTTGTTTTTATACACTACATGGCCAAAAGTTTGTGGGCACCCAATAGTCACACCAATATGTGCTTTTTTAAATATCTCATTCTACATTTAGTCGCACTTTGCTGTTATTTGATGTTATCATTGCCTAGACGGAAACTGCTTTTGTGAGTAAGTTCCGAAGTCCACCTTTCTCCAATTCTCGTATCTCTCCCGAAAAAAAATTGCTTGCTACACACAAACAATAGTGATGCGTCAATAGTTGATGGCCAACGAACCGCCCACAGCCAGTCTAGCCCTAGCAGCATCTCTGGAAAAGCCATGCAACACACTTAAACTCTTATGCTGCTTTTCCATTGCATGGTATGGCTTGACTCGACTTGCTCACTTTTTGGGGGGGCTTTCCACTGTGGATAGTACCGGGTACCTGGTACTGTTTTTAGTACCACCTCAGTCGAGTTTCCAAGCGAGGCAAGCCGATACTAAATGTGAGCCACACACTGAGGGAGTAGGGATTCTCCTTAACGAGTGGTTCTGTTTTCTGCCTGAATAAATGTGTGTCATTTAATGCATACCTTGTGTATGGCAATATTCTATTACCATCCATCCATCCATCTTCTACCACTTATTCCTTCTTCAGGGTCGTGGGGAACCTGGAGTCTATCCCAGGGGCATCGGGCACAAGGCGGGGAACACCCTGGACAAGGTGCCAGTATTCTATTACCAGTTTACTAATATTCTAGTATCAATGATCTCATTACAGATGAAATTACAACAAAGGTTTCTGTCTTAGATTTTTACATCTCACTTGTTATCAATTTCCAAACAGGCATTTATGCAAGTCACACCTGTCATGGCTGAATCTTACTTAGTCATATAGAGCACTATGTAGGGTTTGGAATGGCATTATTTTACATCCTTAATAGTGTCCATGTTCAGTGACCAGAAAAGGCATTTGGAATAAGGTGTGACTGTGTATTTGTACAGGGCTTCCTTAATACAACATTATTCCTGTGTGAAGGTGAGTGTAAGATGGCACCCATGTTCAGGCAGCACTAAATTGCAGTGGAAAATCAAGCGCAGAAAAGTTAAATGAGCCGAGTTGAGTCGAGCGGTACCGTGCAGTGGAAAAGGGGCTTTACACCACTGAAACAAACACTTGCGATCCATTTGAACACCTCTCTCATCTACTACGTCTGTCATAGGACAGCACCACGTGCTGTTATGAATAATTAAGAGACAGCGACTTCTCATAGGATAAGAAAACGCAGTCTCATGTATAATTATGAGACACCGACGCGTCTTCGGTCTATAGTACATTGCCACGATGTGACACGATGGGATTTTAAACCCAGAAGACCAAAACAGTGGAAAGAAGCTGAATATTATCAGTTTTCTCCTACAATTAAAATTAATTTTTTTTGGAAAGAAATCAGAAATCTCACGAATCTCAGAAAATGTAGTTTATTAAAATGTAATTTACTTAGGAAGCTAATAAAGTTATTGCATTTAAATGAGTGAGCACAAAGCATGTTGTGATGATCTCATTAATGCAAAAATTTATATGTAGGAGATATTAAATAGAGATTAAAAGTTTAGTGTGGCCAAAAATTTGAATGTGGCTAACAATAGACAGAATTTTGCAGGCATTAGCACAGTAAGAACAATGGTCATGCTAACTGCTCAATATAGTGCTCCATTACTACAGACTGTGTACACAGGCTATTCAGAATGGAAACTCTGAGGTTGTAAACTTCATATTCCAAAAGATAATTATTTAAAGGGGTCATAACATGATTTTTCATGTTTTTCTTCAGTTGGGAGTATAATGTATCTGGTTGTGCATGTATAATGCAACGTACCAAAAATCATATTCCCCCCCCCAAAGGGATTTATTCTGTCTAACAGAGAACAGTCCTCCAGACCTGCCTGAAAAAAAACATCTGGAAAAGTCCAGATTTACTTCCGTAATTTGTCTACGTCACGGCATGCACTAATCCTGCCCAAAGGCAGCCAGAAAGAAAGATGAGGCAGTGAAGTCAGTCGCCATGTCGTGGAGATGTTGTTTGTTTCGGTGAGAAAGCAAAACCTCTTTGTTTAGTCTTCCGAAAACAGACGAAATCAGTGGTTACTATTAATTTATAATGCTGTTCGTGAGCAGTACAAACCGAATGTTTGCTTGTGCAAAACGTATTTTATGGAGGACAACCTCCTAAACGTGGGAAAGTACACAGCAGGCTACACACAAAGGCTACTCCTGAAAAGTGGGGCGATTCCCACTTTGTTCAGACAGTCTTGTGCTTCTGAACCTGTAAGTAAGTATGTTTGATTATTTTATGAAGTATCGGCTATTGACTGTTCAAATGCATAGTTTTGTGTTGTGGCTCAGTTGTGAACCTCTGTTAATGTGCTAGCTAAAATTTGCTAAGTTGACTAAGTTTTTAAGTGTTTTTCAGAAGGAGGGACTTTGGTGAAATCGGCAAGTTTTAGGAAGCCTGGTCGTAGAGGTACTTCAATAATCTACAATATTTGACAAATAATGCATTTTTGAACTTTAAAGTATGCTAACATATTCTCTTACAACCAATAAACAACATAATTAACGTTTAAAATCATTTAAAAATCCAATCATGATCTGAACCCTTTCAAGTCCTTTGTGGTCTCACAGTTGCAAAATTATATGAATGATTAAAATCCCTCAGCACTCAAAAACAGAATTATAGATGACACATCACTTATCAAAAGAATAAACCATATGTATGATGTCACAAGTGATATCATGAAAAAGGCTATAAAAGACACAACATGGTTTCTGACTATCTTTATATTACATTATGCAAAGACACTCATGTCCATGAAAATATAAAAATAAAAGAAAACTATAAAATGTAAATTTCAGGTAAAACGTAAGAATAGTAACTTTAACTTTTTCAGAGTATTACTAATTAGTAGTGGACTGTAATTGACCTGAAGTGTTTTGACATTGCAAGACAGTGCAAATGAAAATATATTTTTTTCCCCCTTTGAAAACATAATGTATTAAATTCATTACCATTTACTTGAACTTTTAAAGTTAACTTTAATATGACATTTAAGAATCCTTTACCTGGCTGTGTGGTGATCTAACATAAAAATAACTCTAGCTAACTTTCTAAACTCTTGCAACTTTTAAAAGCAATAAAAAACCAATCATTGCTCCTCTCCCTGACAGGATGTACATTCTGTACATTTTTATCACAATGTCTCTCCGTCCTCTACTCAGAGAAGTGCAGATGCAATGATAAAATATGCATTATGCAGACAATAATGTATAAATTGTGGGAATTTCTATTCTCACACTCAGTCTTGTCCTCATTATTTCTCACTATTTCTCTTTCTCTTTCACTCTAACTTTAGCTCCCTCTCACACCAGAAATAAGCACATGTGTGATATATCAACAATATCAACCATGGCATGTTTTGCAAATACATCACCAATTGGCATGTGTAGATGCAGAATCGAGTCCTCTATGATGAGCGATATTAATTGGTAGGTCAGTGCATCATTACTAAAAACTTGATCTGTAGCCATCTTAATGTTCCTTCTGCAGTCAATTTTAAAAATATATATCAAATGTTTACTTTAAGCAGTATTTTTTACTGAAATTGAAAATGGATTTCTTCTTTGTTGACACCCCATACAGGGTATCCCCCGCCTTATGCCAAGAGTTCCCTGGGATAGGCTCTAGGCTCCCCACAACCCTGTGTAGGATAAGCAGTACAGGAAATGGATGGATGGATGGATGGATGAACTTCTTGTTCTTCTGCCCTCTCATTCTACTGCTTATACACACAGAAATGCTAGGAAACACAGTTACAGACAAGGGGATTGAGTATGTGAAGGAACCAGGATGGCTTGGATTAACTGTGAAAAAAAATTACACATGAATAAAAATACTGACATGTGTCAAATATAAGCTATTATATAGCTATTATACAAAACCAAAAGTTTATAAATATTATTCATTATTTTTGCTATGGGGTCATGAATGCTTAGTGATTAGCATGTTTGTACCTCTGGTTAGCATCTTTGCAGTGCACCTTGGGTTTTTTTTTTTTTTTTTTTGCTATTACCTGTTTTTAACAGGAATAAACCCCCAAAAGTGTTCCCTTTTTATAGTATTCCCTTTTCTATTTTACATTCTAATTATTGGTGGTATTATCTTGGTATAATATGGTATAACATGAGAGTAAAAAGTAAATCAGCCTTTACCATCTTTGACAGTCTGATATTCTGTTATTTTACTGTTCATACTGAAAGAGAGAAAAACATTAAGCTGGTGCATATGAGGTCATTTAAGAAGATTTCCAACAAGGCATTTTGCATTAGATAGGTTGCGATGTGGATAATTAACTCTAAAGCCTCTTAGAGACAATGAAGGGCAAAATTGCTTTGCACTGGTGAAGCTATTGTTTTCCTGCAGTGAGACCAATAATGATTTAGGCAGAACTACCTTGGGTGTCATGTACCACTTTAATTGTATGTATTTGTCACTGACCTTTGAAAATGTTACCAAAGGGGTAAACCCAAGGGTTAAATTCAGATAACAGAGCAGGGAAATGTAAAGAATAGTGTGACATTAAAAGAAATAAATACATGAACATACAAACAAAGAAATAAATGAATAAAAACAAGGGGTCATGGATGCTTAGTGGTTAGAAAGTTTGCCTGGGGGTTGGGGACCCCAATCCTGCCTCAGCATGCTCTACATCTACTCCAGTTTCTCCCCAGTCCTATTACATGTATTGTAGCCTGACTGGCATTTCCAAATTGTGTGTAGTTGTATGTTGCTTTGGCAATACAAAAATATTTTGTCATGCTAATAGAGCACACACTGAACTGAACTGAGAGCGAGAGAGAGAGAGAGAGAGAGAGAGAGAGAGAGAGATTGATCGATCAAATAAATACATGTGGGACAACAGGCCTCAGATGTGCCACATTAGTCATTACCCCTCTAGCGTATCCCTGAAACACATCCCTCCCAGTGCAGACCAATGCTAAATCACAGCCCATCATATGCTACCAATATTTTCTATTCTGTGAATTTCTGAAAACTGCATATATTCTTGAACTGAAATGTTTTTCTTTTGCGCTTCCTGACTGACTAGTATATGAACACAGTAGAACAATCATCCATTGCCTTTCCAAGTCTTTCTACACATTGGGGTTATGTCCACAATTTCTGAGCCTTGCTATCCTCTTGATCGTTATTGATGTATTTCATCCCTTGGCCATTTTCTTGATTTGTTCTTTGGATTATCCTCTGGCCTGTTTGCATAGTTCTGACTATTGCCTTATTTGGACATCTGCCTGTATTATTTGGACATCTGCCTTTTGTATTAACGTGCCTTTGAGCCTAGATCATACCTCTCTCTCTCTCTGAGAATATAGCCACATTTCCACCACAGGAACTTTCCCCAGGAACTAGGGACTTTTGGAGGTACTTGGTGTGTTTCCAGCACAGGGACCAGGGTGTAAATTAAACCCCGGGTAAAATATTTATCCCTCGCAAAGGCCCTATTCAGGAGGTGATACTTTTTCAAAAGCCAGGACCTTTGTGGAGGTGGGACTTGGGCACTGAACATGCTGATTGGTTGAGTACACTCAGCATCTGCTGCCAGGAGTACAGTAACAGTTGTTTACTCCGATTTAAATCAACACAAAGGAGTTTCTTAAAAAATAACCGATGACGAGGTTCATGCCTTATTAAGTATTTATGCTGAGGACGAAATACAGCGGGAACTGGAAACGATGACCCGCAATGAAAAAGTATACTTAACCATATTAAGTGCATTAAGCAAGCTGGGCGTTGTTCACACAGGAAAACGGTGCAGAGAGAAGCTCGTGTATGCGTGTTCATCTCAGTTATCTCAGCAAATGCTAATAAAATCCCTTTGCTTACTTTACGTCTAGCATTACGAGCATTCTGAATTTGATTTACTACCACTGCTCATCTCTTTTCCAGCGTTTTCTCAGTGACCTCTTCAACAAAGCGGTACATGACAATAAACAGCAGCACAGCTTCAATCTGCTCCATGCTTGTTGTTGTTGCAGTGTCATTATCAGATTTCAGAAAATAGACTAAATAGACTAATACAGTTTTTAAAACACAGACCTTTATCCAACTATAAAAAATAAAAACAATTCCCTGACCAGGAATCAAACCCAGGCTGCAGAGCTGAGAGCAAACAATCTTAACTGCTAGACTGCCAGTTTAGCTGCTACAGACTATTCAAAGGTTACTTGTTACTATTCAAAGGTTTATGTACTAATCAGAGCCTTCTACGTGATTTATGAGCCGAGCAAACATTTTAAATCATTACATCATTATTGACTAATTTGCTTGAAGTTCCTAAGACTAATTGTTCTGTGTGGTTTTGGTGGAAATGTGGCTTATGATGCTGTGACATCAGAAAAAGGGACTGGTGCAACAAGAGGAAACAATCAGGGAAGAAGGGCAGGTTGAATTGCCGGAGGAGTACGACACATCACTTTGTACCAAGCCATCTCTCTCTCTCTCTCTCTCTCTCTCTCTCTCTCTTCTTCTGTTTCAGGCTTCAGAAATGTGTCTCAGAAGCAGTCCTGCAGTACTTTAAACCACTTCAATTTGACCAAGCTGGGGGGAAAAAAAGCATGCAGCTACATTTTTCAACAGAGAGGTATAAAGAGTCATGTAGGTCCTGTGTTCAGATTTCTCTCTCTCTCTCTGCTGCATTTGAAACACAATCATTCAGTCTCAAACCCCTGCTGCCTCCTTAGGGAACAACCCGATTGATCTGGCTCTGCATTATCAGCCAGGCAAGGAGGTTATGATGACTACATCGTGGTTGGAGAGAAAGTGAGGAGACAGAAAAACCTCACCACATAGCTTCTGTTCATAGGTCAGAGTGAGGGTCAGATCACAGTCACACACACTGTCTATTTGGGCTTTTTCTGAGCATTCCTTCTTTTCCTCCCTCTCAGGCTTAAATGAATGCCAAACAACAAGATACCATTTAGAATTTTGCTCATTGTCTTTTCTGTTATTCTCTGTATCCGCTTATACAAAAAATAGGCAGTTTTACATGTTCTATAAATCAAATATATAACATGGCATCTCTCCAAAAATTAAACTGCAAAAAAAAAAAAAAAAAAAGAGCCTAAAGGCTTGTGTGTGGAAAAACACATGCAAATATAATAGCACCCAGAAAACACGTGTACCTAATATTTCTAGTTGGTACTCCTTTTATGTACAGGGTAGTTTCTGTTGCCAGAAAGATGGTTTACAAATGTAACACTCAAGTGACTGTGCAATGAAGTATACAGTAATCTGTAGCTAGATATAATGTGTTTTAAAGCCACTGTACTCACTGTCAGAGAGAGAGAGAGAGACAGAGAGAGAGAGAGAGGGAGAGAGAGATTCAGAAATAAATGCATATATTCATATATAGGCATTAATTAAACTATTTGCATTTATCTTAGAAAATAATGTCAACCATAAACCTTCAACAAAACATCTTTAAGATAATGAAAATATTCTAATATATAGTCTAATACATTCTGATATATCTAAACTTTGACTGGTACTCTATACTATATCAAACCAGGTTCTTTTAAACTGTCTATACGTACATGGCTATAAGAATTCTGCTCCCATGGACTAGCACTGATCCAAACTATCTCTTAATTGGTGCAAGCACTATGCATGTACTATTCTTTTGGAGTAGAAATGTTGTTTTGCACAACTCAGATCAGATAATGCTACTCCATTACATCCATTATTTTGATTACATACATATTTAGTGCTGTACATGTGCAGATACATTTTAAAAACTGGTTCCATCTGGTTGTGCTGTATAATACACCACCAACACTAGCCCTTATCCCAGTATACTCCCTGGTAATTACTTATTTGTAGTGCAGGAGGTGTCTACTTCATGTAGGAGACAAGAGCCAGGGCTCCTGGTGTGCAAACACACTGCTATAATGAGGAGGATTGTCTAATAATCACAGCCCAAATGTTATTTAACAAGAACTTTATTCCCATTTAAAAAGAAAAAAAGAGAGAAAAAAGGGAGACTTCATGAGTCTGATTTAGATTTAGCAGTTTGATGTGAAATGGACAAGATTTCACCAGTCTCAGTATCATTGAATGCAAAAGTGTGACATTTTCTGAGGCAACAAATTCATCTTTTCTGTGAATGGAATACATTTAGACTTCCTGCAGATTTAAATAGTCTGAAGGAAGACAATTGCATGTGAAATCTTCTGAATTCTAATAGAGAGAAAGGAGGAGAACAGACTGTGAAATCTAATGAGGCCCTGGTGTGTGAAGTGCACTTAAAAAAGTCAGAGCCTGGATCGCAAAGCAGGAGGGAAGCATAAAATGATGAATGTGAAAGCTTGCATGTAGTGTGTGAATAATATGCATATGAGACTAGGAGGGCTGGTCTGTTTTAATGTCGCCAGATGATTCAGTTAATGGAGTGCTTTTTTGATTTTCAGTCAAAGAAATTTAGCTAATCATTTCAAAAATTCATTCCACAAGTTTCATTTTTTTTATGCCACGCAGAAGCTCAATTGTAAGTAATGGCCAAACAAGTGATTCCAAATGACAGAGAGAAAGAAGTCTGCAAATGTGCTAGTGTGTTCTTACTGATTCAATTTTCACAAGAGATAATTGCTAATTTGCTTTTATGTTTGGGTTTTTTTATTTATTTATTGAAAATAAATTATTATAATTATTATTAAAGCACTATCTACAAATTACAAATTCAAACACGGTCTAATTTTACATTATAAACATACAAAGTGTACACTCACTGGCTACTTAATTAAACCTTAAAAAATCTAATATGTAGTAACACATAAAACTTGCATGCTGCTTGTAATCACACCTTTGTTGTATAGCAGATGCTATTAGGGGATTTGTCCAACCAGCATGTTTTCCATAATTACTGTATAGCAGGTCATGTGTGTTCTGACTCAAAGTCTTTGGCATGGATTATTTTGGTTCTCAAATGTTGGTTGGAGTATAATGTGGCAAAAATGTTTCTCAGACCTGGGCATTTGGATTCAAGTCTGTTCATACAGCATGTGTTCTTTTACACTAACATTTTATATGACCCTTTACATGAAACAAACGGTGTGAAAGACATCATTGATATATGTATAGACAGCATACAATTGCACATATATATGCTTCTTTGTCTAATATTCAATCAAGCCATGTTTTTTTTTTGAAAATGAAAAAAACATGGTTATAGACTCAGTGGACAAAAACAGTTTATAATATAATATAATGATGCTGTTGTGAGTCACTCTTGCAGCTCTTGTAATAGTATTTCACAGTCAGCAACCTGTCAGGAGCTATGAATTGAAATTGGTGGAATATTGCTAGGCATACATAATACACCAGCTCCAATTTCAAACATCTTCAGCTCCCAATTTTACACACAAAAGAAGTCAGACTACAGAATGACAGGCAGAAGCAGTCAGCCAATCAGAAGAGAGAGTGAGAGTACTGTAAGAGATTGAGGCTGTAAACAAACAAAAGGTTTATTTATTTATTTAATAAAATGGGCATTTATTTGTTCTCTGATTTGATGAGAAGGTGGTGAATAACAGTCAGCCGATATATCCTCATGGTCGAATTTGTATTTTTATTCTGTTGTGAAGTTGTTTAGCTAGACAAGTCATGATTGCCAGTATGAGAAGTGTTTGTGTTTATCAGTATTTTTGTATTTACATCAGGCGAGAGTGAGTCATCCAGGACATCTGTTCACCCTTGTTGTATAACTTATATTTATTGCTGTGTTTTGGCTAGTCTACTAACACTGTCTGGCTGGTGCCTAACGATTTTGAGAGGCTGGAAAACAAAATGCATAGATTAAGTAATAAAATTCATGCAGAACACAGATCTAATAATAACACCAAGAGTTGAGACTTTTGTTCTCTACACTGTATTTTAGATTGATAGCTATGTTTAGTGGGCTAGTTTGTATTATTCAGATTTTTAGATGTGTGGAACCACCTCAGATGTAGATAGACATGAGTCCACACAGAAGCACACTGAGATTACTCTGGATGAGTTTTTGCTCTTTCACTTGTATTCATAACACGCACAGTCAAAATGATTTTAAAAATGTTTTTGTATGTATTTTTTTGTTTGTTTGTTTAAGTAATGCTTCTGTTAACTGTGGAAGATAATTATAATCTGCAGAGTTGCAAACACCCAAACTGCCTACGACCATTCTAAATAGGTTGTCATTACACTATTGGTGTAATAATTAGGCATACTTCTTGGTGCACATTATGCAGTTTAAAGCACAGCCTTCAATTCTCTGTGAATTTGTGCACTTGCAACTGTGAGATTAATCTGCATGGTGCAGCACAACCCATGTATTATAAAATATTATTTTAGTAATTTTCTACCTCCAAAATTTCTAAATCTTACATCCAGCATTAATCTGAATATATTGTAATACTATAGCCTTGATAACTCAAGTCAAGTTATTTGTTGCTCACATTACTGTCATGAATGGGGAGTAGACAAGGATGCAAATCCAGTTTAAAGCTTTAAGGAACATGAAGGCAGAGGCATCCAAAACGTCAGGCATGATTAATGATAAAACACAGGTGTTGGGTCAGAAAATGAGCAAACGGCATGGACATGGCTAATCAAACTCATGAAACCAGAAACAGGCAATAATCCAAAACCCAGAATAACAATAAAGTCAGGTGTGGAACAAACTGAGTGTTTACTTCACAGAGATTTGGTGAGAAAAAAATCTCTTTGACTGCATTCACACTGCAGGTCTTGATGGCCAATTCTGATTTGTTGATTATGTCCGATTTTTTTTGGTGACCTGCTTACACCTTCCTTTAAATCTGACCCGTTTTCCGATATCTGCACTCACACTACACATTCCGTGAAACAACCCAAGGTAGATGTCATCGGAAAAGCTTAGGCTGAAAACGAAGTAAAAAAAAAAAAAAAAAAGAAGCTTTTTACTGTACGGTGACACTGTAGCCATGAGCGATTAAAACCACGCCTCCCAATCTCGCCTGAAATGTCTTCAGATATGGCTTTGTTTCTGTAACAACCATGCATTTTTGCCTGCACTTTATCTTCACCCTAAAGGCTCAAAAGATATACAACTTCAGCATGACTCCACTGGGTTGATCCTTCACCCTTCATTGTGCAATGAGAGTTGTGTTTTCATAGTTGGTGTCCACCTGAGTTAACATCACCGCCACCATTGCTTTTTCAGTGATGTACGGTCGGTCCGCTTACATGCAGATGTAAATGCACGTATCCGATTCATATCATATTTATTTCCACATATGAATGAGGCCTGAAACTGATCTGAGAATATTGGAATCCATGTGCTTTATTCCTGCGTACACGTTCATGGGTCATACCCGATCTGTGTCACATGGGAGGAAAAAATCGGAATTGGGTCACTTGAACCATGTAGTGTAAATGTGGCCTTTTATTGCGAGTGTGTGTGTGTGTGTGTGTGTGTGTGTGTGTGTGTGTGTGTGTGTGTGAGAGAGAGGGATTAGAGACATTCATTATTAGAACTCGGGTGAATTTGCCGGTGGGGTGTGATGCTGGGATTATAGCCCATGATGGCCATGTCTTTAGGCCGCAGTGCGTTTTGGGAAGTGGAGCTTGTGGCATGCATGGACCTGACAATTATAGGCACAGAAATTCCAAATATTATATAATAAAGGCACAAAGTATCATTTATTTCAGCAAAAACATAAAGCAGGGCAGTTAAATAAAAGGTATAGATTTATCATGTGGTAAAAACACTTTTACAGTATTTGTACCATGTTACGACATGTAGACTGGAACCAGATGCAGATGCAGGTCAAGGTCTTTATTGATCACGAAACTCAAACACAGGTAAACGCGGTCTTCACCGGAAAACAAGAAAGGTGGCATAGAACACTATCCTTCAGGGCATGGAGACAAACGACATGACCGCAATAAACAAATCAACTAATAATACTGAGCGACGTGCTCAGTAACCCAGGCGTTTAAATACAAAGTCTCATCAACTCAAAACACAAACACCTGTGACAAATCAGAGCTAAAGCTAATGCTCAATCTGGAAATGAGCGAACAAAAACAAAGTCACATGACTCATCCAGAGCCGATCCACAATGCCCTGCTGGCTGTAGCGTAACATACTCTACCAATTTGAGAGAGGCAATACAAAAAGCATTTTACTGTTCGACTGGAAAATTATATAAGTGGTTGACCAAATGTCTAGCAACACCTGAATACAATAAGTAGTTGAACTACAAACTAAAGAGCTGTGATACTTAAAAAAAAAAAAGGGGCCAAAGTAATATGAATTGATTTTCTACATCTGAAAAAATCAAACAGCTTTCAACTGCTCAATATGACAAGATTATATAGGGCAAAAGTCTGCTCCATTCCTCCTCACAGAAACAAAAACAGAAGCATGAACAGCCTCATGCTTTATTATGTAAAGAAATAATGCCATGGGGTGCTGTTAGAAGAAAATAATCAACAACGGAGTGATATGATGCATCCCAGTGCAAACAATTACAGTATATGTATTTCTTTGTTAAATAACAACACATTTTAATCTGTTTATTTTATTATTATTGCGTCCAATCCAATTTGCGAATTCAAGAGTTCTGTGGTATAATGTCTACACTGCAAAAACATCATCTGAGAAAGTGAAAATATCTTGAATATAATTCAATTTATTTTGTTTTTCTTATTATAAGATTACAGTAAACAAATAAAAATATCATTAAACATCTCTAGACATTACTGATTTCAATGTTTTTTTATTCTATTGGCAGATCAGTTTGCTTCTTATTAGAAGTAAATGCTTAAAATTAGTCAAATTATCTGCCAATAATAAGACTATTTCAGGTTTGAAATGAGTACAAATGGCTTGACATAGGTTTCATAATCTTATATTTGGCTTAGTGTAATCTTATAATAGGAAATACAAGGTAAATTTGACTATATCCGTGGTATTTCCACATGCAGTGTAATAATAACATCTGCTAATAACCTGTTAAATATATACCATGATCCACCAGGTTAACAAAAATATCTATCTATCTATCTATCTATCTATCTATCTATCTCATGCAGTAATCTCCTACAGGAGCAGTAAGTACAGAAGGACAGGCTCAATTCTCTGCCTGTTTCGTCTGACTTTATGTGCTCCCATTACAGCAGAACCCATTACCCAGAATCCCTTGGGCTCTCCTTGCTCACCATGATTAAATGCCCCTAGCTTGAAGTGCCTGAACTGAGCTCACCCCTCCGTGTTATTAAAATGTTGAATAAATGACTAAAGAAAGCAAACAGAAAAATGAAGCCGTGTACAGAGATTGCAGTTCTTTTTTCTTTAACTCAGGTAAAGGTGCTGATCTTAGAGATCAATGAAAATGCAATACAGTTCCTCTCAGTCTGTTTCATAGTGTTTACACTATTTATTTTCTAATCATAACAAATTGCATCCTTGTTTGCCAACATACATATTCACATAACGGATACAAACGCACAAACTCATATATACATCTTAGAATGCGTTCCAGAACACAGCGCACAACATAAAAATGCTAAATGCCATTGTCTGATAATCAAACTGGTAACTTCACTGTTTCAAATGAAAGAATAAGCAGCAGAGAAAATTCTTGCAGCTTATGTGATGCACTGCATTTATTTATGTGTTTATCACTGTGTGAGAAGCACACTACAGCAGAGTAACAAGGTGACCCTGTGGAAATATACGGCCAGATGCTGCCAAGACTTCCCAAGGTGTTATTTGTCATCTGCAAGCCTCCTGTGCAGAATTTCAGAGCTACTTTATATCAGTCACTTCATCAGCACACACACACACACACACACACACACACACACACACACACCTTTTAAAATAACATTTTTACATTTTACAAAGCACATATAATTTCTGCAGTGCACAATATTTACTTCAAATGCTGACCCAGAAATGCACTAGCAAGTTCATCACTTGACATGACATGAATGCAGCATTATATTCTGGTGATCCATATTGTTTAAGAATTCATTATTGAAGACTGAAGCAATCCTTTCTAATGGCATGAGATCAATGTTAGAAACTGAAATCTATCTGTATATAAAGTTTGCTTCAGTTTTCATCTTATTGTGGTTTTTCATTGAACCTATAAAACATGTGCTGCCTAAACAGTGCTAAATTGTCAGCTACACACACACACACACACACACACACACACACACACACACACACACACACACACACACACACACTCACACACACAC
>JAOUWY010000030.1:19731973-19746651 GCA_025728095.1 Prietella phreatophila
AAAATAACAACAGTGTTGCTTGTACATGACCTACAGTGATGCATACTACAAAGTAGCAACTACCTGGGAACATATTATTCTCTACAAAAAGCTCTCCTGTCTGCAGTTACTACTTATTTCCTCATTACAGCTAACATTTTGAAGGAGAACCATGACCAAGTGGACCAGCCACCAGCCTAATAACACTGCAAAATCACTCAGACTTTTGTCACTGGTGCAAATTTCCTCTTGCTCACTCAAACATGTCCTCTGTTTAAGGGATAATGCACTAAGAGTGTTTTCAAGCATTGAATCAAAGGGGAGTCTGTTCCTTCATAAGTGGTTCACTAGCAAGGAAACAGTGGTATGTTTATGCTAAAGCTTTGCTATTTAGTTCTCTAAGATTTTTTTCTGACAATCTTTTAATGAGACATGTTGTAATTACAGTATGCCTGGAATGATATTTACAACACATTGTAAATAAACCGTAGAAAGTGACTAACTTTTTAATCAAATGGATGGCAGTTTCTTAAATGAAATATTGAGAAGTATTGAGATTTATGAAACACTTTGAGTAAAGATGGAAGTAAAACAGAACCACATAACACAGGGTAACAAAGCATAACAAGAGTGAAAATTACCATGCAGAAACGAATGGAAAACATCAGTGACCAGATGCTACAGATTATGTGCACAAAATTGTAATCATTAGAGGTGTGCATCACCTTAACTGAGACAGTACAGAGAAAGTGCATCTCTATACTTTAGCAATGCAATACTATTTTGAGCTGTTGTATTGTAATACAATATAACACAGTTAACATTGTGCTAACAGTTCAATTTTAATTGTACCTCCTTCACTGTGTCTGATGGCACGGAGGCTACAATAAGAACTGATAATTTAATAGATTCACAATAAAGAATGCTAATTTGCATGTGCAAATTGTGTGCACGGAAAGTGGCCATGTTAGAGGGGATGTATGGTGAGAAATTACATAAATAATGCTGAATGCAAAGTAGTGGGATTTTAGCTGGTTCCTTGCCTTGGAGAACTGCTTTTTTAAACGTCTTCAATACTTTTTTCCTGTGTCATTCCACTTTATTACAAATAACTTTATTCATGGACTTTAACTGTGTGAATTCTTTGTATTTCCTGATTCCATGAGTTAATATTGATGTCTGGTGAAAATTTCATCACTGAAAACGTGAACACAGAAGGCTTCTGCAAAATTTGCCAAGCCTTCTCTGCTCAAGGCTGTGTAGTTCTCACAATATTAGGAAGCCCCACCAGCCAGCTACAAGTGACGAATCCCAGTACCGTAAGGCAGTGTCCATTCTGTGTAACTGACTTCTCATCGCACAATTTGACACATATGACAGAGATTCATAATGCCAAAGTTTCCTACTACTATGTTTATTGGACTTACTAGTTAAACAGCCATGTTATGAGAATAATTTGTCCAAAAGAACCCAAGAACCCACAGAACCCCTCTTCATCTCATGCCACTAGTTTCTTGTAGCCTCAGACAAGCCCTTGATACTCACGTACAAGACCTTGTCTGGAACAGCACCCCCTACCTCAACACTGTCCTTGAAGTTTATGTTCTCTCATGCAACCTACGATCATTTAACGATTGATGCCTGGTAGTGCCTACTCAGTGAAGCACGAGGTCCTTTTCCAGAACATTCAAACTGACTGTTCAAACAGGTGCATAAATATATAACCCTATTTTGTCCACATTATATCAGCTGCCAGTAAAATTTCACTACTAGTGACCTATAAAGCACTAAATATACCTCACCTCACAGTATAGAAGTGAATGTTTTGTTTTATTATGATCCTCTAGGTCCATTTTATTCAAAAAAAACTTTTATGAGTACATAGAATTATGAAAACTACAGTAAGGGGCATTTAGCTTCCTTAGATCTACAATGGATTCCACCTGCCTTTGTTGAATTCTAAAATATAATTTAAAAAGTCCATGTTTGTTTCACTAGTGGCAGTTTCACTGCTGTAATTACTATAGCCAATAGGTTTGTGTCTGGTATCACTGTGGGGCAGAATCCTGTATTTGTGGTCATTGGCAAACATTTAAATGAACTGTAAAACCAAGTGGACAGCTCTTTAAAATTTGAACTATACGTAGTGTGGATATACATGCAGAGCTTCATTAGCCTGTTCAACTCATGAGGCAACTTGTATATTTACTGGAGGCATGGATCTCAACCCTAGTGCTTCTTTATCTATCATTGGAGCCATTATGAATTTTATTTAATCGGGTTGTATATTCAATGCATTCTTTAATGAAATTGGTATATTGTGGAATAACTCAGTCATTTGCTTGGGTGGATGCACTATGAAATGGTAGCTGTATTTGGTAGAGGATCTGAACATCAGAAGGCTCTGATGGCAGACTCTCATCACTGGCCACCAAAGTCTCGGGTCTCAAATTTTGAGAACCAGAAGCAGGCACAGAGAGTATCTCAGGGTCTTTCTCTGTATACAAGAATGCTATGCTAAGCTCCTCCAAGCTTTTGTCTATATTGCATTGTTATTGCTGACATCTCATTTGATAGTGTAGATTTAACAATAACAAAAATAGGTGTATTATTAAGAAAGGTTTAGAGTACTATATATTAGAGCTTTTAAATCATCATCTAGTCTACAAGACAATAGTGGGAAAGTGAACAAATGTGATGTAGCAGGGAACTTTTATAAGATATCAATTCAAGATGTTAGGTCTTGAGTACAAGGTAACACTTGCGCTATCTGTGCTCGGCAAGGAAACAACTGCATGGGAAATCTGCATGGGAAAGTAGAAGTCTTACTTTGACCTTCAGATAGTTCAGCCAGTGCAATCCTGTCAATATCAATATTCTGTCTGTTATTTTAGTCCATAATATACTGCTTCCAAGTACAATACTTTATGTAATAGCAATATATAGCAAGCGTTTCTTATATTTGACCATTGATGTGTTAAATTGCTTTGAGTTAGTATGAGAACATACTAAAATCAACTAATACAGCTGAGCAACACAAACTGTTCTGCATCATTGTTCTATCAATGAAACAAAAATTATGTGTGAGGTCAAGGGAAAAAATTTCAAGTGCTGTTCTGATAAATTGTTAAGGGCACTTCATCCATTAATCAGAGATATAGATCTATAGGTTTTCATTGCAAGCTAAACAAAAAATAATGGCAGACCACACAATCCTTACAAGAACACTTACTTAATAAAAAAAAAATCCTTAGATAGTCTAACCTTTTGTGATACATATTCAAAATAATGCCATTTATTTGCCAATTAGTTTAGTTGCAAATTATATACGTTTTCTTTTGCTTGGAATCCCTGACTTTTACATCACCTACTCTTAAGGATGGCAATAGTAGAAGAAACAAATTACATATGCATATGAGCCAGTTTCTAATATAATAGTGCAGAAATTAAGCAACAAACTGTCTTTTTAATGTACTATAGTTTCCCATCAAATAGAGACATCACATATTTTTGTAGAATTAAAATAAAGTAGTGGTTCTTCTTAGCATCCCACTTTTCCTGCTGGTCTGTTTTGTTGTTTTGTTGTAGAAGTCGAATGCTAAAGCCAAAAACAGAACAAGAAGTGTACAAATCAACATGGTCAACATATAAAATAACTATATTTAAGCAAAAGTCTAGAGTATGAGTTTTCAAACATACATTTTACAGAAATATAGTAGATATAGTAAAACTTGAATAATCCTCTGTGTGTACCCTCTTTAGAGTGTTATTAACTTGCGTTTGCTTTAGCTTTTCTCTATTGACTTTCTAAACCGACAATAAGAGCAGTACTGACATTCATTGCTAATTCAACATGCTAAATCACTCAAACAGTCACTAATGAGGCAGCACTAGCAAACATGGAGTGGAACACGCCTCAAAAACTACGGGACCCTACAGTTAACAATCAGCCTGGTGTGTCTGGGCCTATACACAGTCTTGATTGTTGTAATCTTTTAAAAACCTCAGCTAATATTGATTCAGATAGTATGCTCTTCCAAGTTATCATTCCGATAACTTACAACCGATAAGAAAGCAGTTTTACTGTCTTTTAAAAAAATCAAGTTAGTGACGTGTTTGAGAAATTTATCATTTGTAATAAAAACAAAACATCTGGACAAAGACAGATGAGTATCATCATCCTACTGCTTTTAAACAAATAAACTTCATTAGATTTCAACCCTCACATGGGATTCGTTCACCTCTGTGGGAGTGGATTAATAAGATGCTGTTAAAAATAATTAGGTGACGTCCATAATTTATCCATGGTAATATAAGCTCATGAATTTTCATGTTTTTGCTATGACAAAAATGAAGGGAAAAAATCTTGTTGAATGCAGGACCTCAATATGGAGAAAGCTTTCACAGGACTTTAAAACTACAAAATTTCCCTGTTGAATGTATACATGTCAGTTTGATTAGACTGAATGTTATAAACACTCATAACATTATTTAGTGTTTTTGTAGGGCTGGGCGATAAAACGGTATTGGTCTTTCTCAACGGTACACCTTTATTGGTAACGATAGATAAAATGTTTGGTGTAATGCTCAATAAAATGTAAATAGACATAACGTTTGGTCGCATGAACAACCCTCAAACGTGCACCATACCCGGATCATTAACAGCCTATCATATGCCTTGATAAGGGTGTGTGCTACAAGTGACAAGCAAGCAGCCAATAATAAGATGCATATCTATGGGGTTTGGTTGCATCATCACCATGACATCAGAACACATGCAAAAATGAGTTCAGAGCCTGCTGAGGAGACTGTGAATAAAGAAGGACATCAGTTCGCCACTGTGGCAGGTTTTTTTTGTTTGTTTGTTTCTTTCTTTTTGTCTGACGAATATCTGAACACATCATGTGTAAGCTTTGCAAATAAACAAATAAACAACAACAAAAAAAAACACCAACAAATCCTGGCCAAGGAGAAACAAGCTGCGAGAGAATTGTAATGCTCATGCACACATACAAGTACAGTGCGTGTGAAGAAATGTGGCATTTTGCCACTTTTTTGTTTTTTGTTAAAATGTCGGCTCTGGGGAGGGCAGTGAGAGTCCTCAGAGCAGGAGCTTGACTCGTCAGACGCAGACTTCAGCAGAGTGTTATTAAAAAGTAAGTGCTAAAGTGGAAATTTTATACGAGGCTAGGCTAACTATGCTAACAGGCTGAGCACACACCTGTCACGTAAAGGAGGTGTTGACAGAAACAAGTGCAGGTTAGGTAGTTTAATAAAAAAAAATTAAAAAATAAACAAATCTAAAGGGTAATGCAAAAATGTACAACATTAAACAGGTGAGGATTATACATCAGGCACACAGTCCAAAACAGGCAAGGCAGAGAATCAAGGTCAATGGAGGAAACCATGTCAAAACCAGAATATCAACACTAAATAAGGCTTGGTAACGACAGACACAATAGCAACTTGAGTGTATACTTCACAGAGACATTGTGTTTTAACAGTCTCTATATAGACTTGGGTGGTGGTGGTGGGGAGGGGTCGTTAAGTGTAGTCCTCTTCGGCCATGTTTGTAGTTGGTGGTGCATACTGGCACATGGAGTCATTGGTTTGCTGTGATATGACAAAACCCGAGAACAATGAGATGTTGATCTCCCTTAAAGTTAGCCTTGATTTTTCAATGTTTACACTTTCATGTTACACACATTTTGTAACATTTTATTTGTTAAGTTCAAGAGTGTCTTTATTGAATCTTCATATATGATATAAGAGAAGATATTTGTTTAAATTCTATTTTGTTTTTGACTGTTAAAACTAAAATTATGTGTTGCTTGCTTTAATAAAGTGGTAAATTAAAAATGCAGTGGTTAAATTCAAACAATTTTTTCTACTGGTCTTTAACATTTACATTTACATTTATTCATTTGGCAGACGCTTTTATCAAAAGCGATTTACAAATGAGAAAAAATAAATAAATAAGCAAGGCGATATATCAAACAGAGAACAATACAAGTAGTGCTACCATACAAGATCCGTTAACTAAGTTCCAGAAGAAAAAGATACCCTTTGTAAACACATCACATGATGCATTTTGGCAAATCATATTTACATTTACAGAATTTGGCAGATGCCCTTATCCAGAGTGACTTACATTTTTCTCATTTATACAACTGAGCATTTGATTCAGTTAACACTTGATATTGACTCATGGGTTATTGTATTTCATGCTTTCAGCCAATAGTAACACTATATTTTGGACTTTGACGAGCTGATAATAGTATATTCTTTTTGGTAACTGATTAAATAGAAGCACTTCCTGATGGTGGGCGTTTGAATATGACAATCCATGCAAGTACAAGGTTTACTGGTAAACTCTTAATTGTTGACTACAAAATATACGTTATAGTTTACAGGAACATATGCATACCTGCTCATTTATGCTGTTATCCAATAATAGAAAAAGGCCATTTGATCTTTTGTTTTTTTTTTTTATCTTCAACTGTCCTGTTTCTGTGAGTCGGTGCCCATGATAGTCTCAGATTCCTGTTTTTGACTGACAGGAATGGAACCCAATGTGGTGTTCTGCTGTCGTAGCCCACCCACATCAAGGTTCAATAATTTGTGCCTGCTGAGATGCTTTTCTGCTCACCACAGTTGTAAAGAGTGATTATAGACTTTGTCAGCTCAATGCAGTCTTGTCTTTCTCCTCTGAACTCTCTCATCAACAAGGTGGTTCAGAATGCAGACTGTTGCATGTGAAAATCCAAGAATATCAGTAGGTTATGAAATACTCAATTTCATAGTGATGTAATAATTAACTGGAGCTCTTGACCTGTATCTATGTGATTTTTCATATTGCACTGCTACCACATGATTGGCCGATTAGATAACTGCATAAATGTGCAGGTGTAAAGGTGTTCCTAATAAAGTGGATATTAAGTGTATACATAGTGATCTCATACAAATTTCAAATGCAGGCTTGGAGAAAATGGCTCAAGAAAATCTTACAGAATTTCTTACTGTCTTTTGGTTAGGACTAGAGAACATCCACATCTACTCGGTCAGGGGATCAAGCAAATATCTTGAACCTTGGTGCAAATAAAAATAACAAACCTATGCTTAGTATAGCTTCAAATAATACTGGACAAGTTTCATTCCCAACCCTAAGGTTCTTTACATCAAATAATTCCTATTATAACACAGTGTACATCACTCAAATTGTACCTTCCCATAGAAGCTAAGCTGTGTCTATAGCAACAGAAAAGATGCATCGAATTTTTCGGATTGAATAGGAGCCAAATAAATCCATTATGTATTTTTCTGTGAAACACCACCTGGCCTTCAGTTATGGCTGCCTGCCATCACATCCCCACTGAAAACAGTTTGGATGACCAGCAGGGGTGGTTCTACAGGTTTTTTGATGGGGTAACCAATGGGGTACAAACACATTATCATGGTGATCTTGTTGAGGCATTAACAGGATGTTCTAGCTAAGGACATACAAATGTAGTGGGCTTGGCAAATTTCACACAAAGCAATAATATACTTTTATTGCTTTTTTATCCAATAACTATTAGACTACGCAACGTGATATGATATTGTGAGGCAATATAAAAGCAATATCAAATTAAATGAGGCCAGTATGATTTTACTTATATCAGATTTATAATAAATAAAACTGCAACCCAGGATTCTCAAAGCTATTTGCTATAAGACATTTGCCTGTCAATTCTGCCTTTTTCTCTCATTCATTATTAAACCAGACTGAATACTATAAATACACCTGCTAAATAAAGTTTTTATTATTATTATTATTATTATTATTACTTTTTTTTTTTTTTTTTTGCAAACATAAAAGCATTTATAGGCACAAAATCAGAATTGTCATTTGATTCTGAATAGCTGGGACTTCTCTCCCTTTATACCATGTTCTCAGAGCCTGCAGCAATTTGTGTGTGTGTGTGTGTGTGTGTGTGTGTGTGTGTGTGTGTGTGTGTGTGTGTGTGTGTGTGTGTGTGTGTGTGTAGCTGATGATACTGTTCTTTTTTTTTTTTTTAATGGCTATAAGCTTTTTGTCCAATAAAAGCTTTAATGTGCTGTGCTGCTGATGTTTGCCAAGCTTGTCAAGATTTGCTTCATTTAAACTTCATTTAAGTTTTTTTTTGCAGTTTATATCTTACACACAAACATGAAAACAAACCATTGATTCTTGGCTTTCCAATGTACCCATGTCTAATTAATAAGAGCATTTGCAAAATGTATTAGACAAAATACAGCCTCTGATCCCTTCAACCACAGCAAAGAATGTCATGTGTCTTTTTCTGTAATATTTTGGCTTCTGATGAGTCATGCACCTCCCAGAATTTCCTGAATCATTCAACTTATGCATAAAAACCTTCTTCCTAGGTAATTGGTGGCCAAACACATTAGTAGGCCCTCTCTACATCTACTCCTGAGGATCAGAACATTGTTATGCAGCTTTTCTACATACATACAGGACAACTGAATGTAAGTAAATAAGCAACATTAGTTAGTCAGCTAAATGCTATTAGTCCTCCTAGAACTTGTATAAAGAATCAAAAGATATTGAAGATCAGAACTGTCAATATACTATAATTGTGAATATAGTATAGCGCTGTGTGGCCCAGATAAGATTTACAAGATTGACATGCAGTAGAGTAGTTCCATCTATTTCATGTACGACTCTGCTTTTTTATTTCCACCTGCATTACCATCTGTTTTCAACAAACCCTACAGCAGTCTGATCTTATTTTTCTTGGACCGTATAGACAGCTTTGATTTTTACAGGTATTTATCATCTCTTGCATTTGACATGCAGCATTTAGTCAATTAAGAGAAAATATTTCTGTCAACTCTGAAATAGTGGATGCCCAAGAAGCTCTAAAACATAGTTTCTATAAATTTTTTTATGTGTTGTCTTTAATGGGAGCTTATAAAAAAAAACACTGTTAATGAAAAGACAAAGCACAATCCCACAAGCTGATATAGCCACAATATCATGACTGTAGTGTTCTATAAAGCAATGCATGATCCAATAATGTGATAATATCATGATGTCTGACACAAACATCTGGGCTCAGAGGAGTTAGAAACTCTCTCAGCTCTTGGCAATTTATACCCATACAGATGCAAGTATTTAATTACAGAGACACACAATATATTTTATTACAGATGTCATCCTCTAACTAACTCACATGGGTAAACATGACACAGTTTAAATAAATAAATCAATAAATTAAATAAAAGTAATCGCTGAGTAGTAACTCAGTAGAAAGCATAACTGTTCTACCCTAAATAATCTTGTCATTACAATATGAGCACAGACAATAATTTCATTAGTGTTTTGCCAACTGAGGACTTTGAAAATTATTGGCTCTGCAAAGAAATTGTTCAATGTCATATTAAAGCTTTGCTTAATTTGTAAAGTAAAGTATGTTTTCTAAATTCCTGACTTCCTATCCAAAGTTGATGGTATGTGGTGGCATGAGAAAACTCTTTACATGAGGAAATTTTGGCATTTACTATATAAAGTTCTAATGTCTATAAGTTTTCTTGAATTTAAACTACTGTCTCATTTGCATATGACTCAACCATGAACAAAGTACGACATTTTAAATTCTGGTTACCCCCAAAGGTAAAATAAATTAATAAATAAAGGACAACTAAATGCATTTAGAGATACAGAAGACTCTCTAAAACAACTGATTTTTGTTAATTTAAGTGTAATAAAATTTTATATGCAATAAATAAATACACAGTTTATAATAATTACCATGAAACATATCATCTATCGTCAAAGAGCCATAATTCATAGCATACAGATTGATAGACTATTCAGAATCCCTTCAAATGCAGTAATCATTCTTATATGCACTAGTCTCATTGCTCCAGAATGATGCTTTCGGCAATATGCATGCCTTGGCTGATCAAATCCTTTTGGGGTAAGTGGAAAATCCATGTAATTCTTGTGTTTATGGACATTTTCCCCTAAATTATCACTTACATCACATGCTGCAGTGCTATTCAGCATTGCTGTAATTTGTACAGGTGAAGTGGAACCTTTCACATCCATATAGCAACCAAATTAAAGGTTGCTATGACCAAAATTCAACATCACCAATGCAACAGCCTTGTGTCTACATTGAAATGTGAGCAACTTAATGTGTGTGCATGGTCCTCCTCCACCAAGTCAAGGTCCCAACAAATCAATTATTGTGGAATTATCATGGCAAACAACATTATTTATATAAACACATTTCACATATTGACTAGCTTCTATAGCATAATTTTGCTTTTATATATATCTTTATTAACAAGATTAATTGTTATTATGAGTTATGATCAATAATTACTATAATTATATTATAATCATTTTTCCCATTTGGCTTTTGGTACCAAATACCAAATGGCCTTATAGGATGACAGAACAGACCTCCTCAACCATTTGCTGCTTTCTGATACAGCAAAATGTTATCACATTTTTTAAAATCAAAATGTACAATCCTTTTTCACTGCCAGCACATGCATGCATTCTTGGCAGAGAAGACAACACTTGAGTGGGGTGGTTGTAGTCTAAATATATTTTGTTCATACAGTGCTACTTTAATGCTTTATCTTCTCCATTGATGTTTGGCTCAAGCAGTAGCTCAATGCTGTTTCCTGGCACAGACCCGTGTGGTTTTCACTTTGGATAAAAATCTGCTCAATTATCTCTGTTGACAGAGACTTTTCCTCTGTCACCTCTTGTCTCATAAAACAGACTTTTTGTATCTTGTTAGTTGGTCAAGATTAATGTACCTTAGCTACTATTAACATTTACAAAGTGGTCAGTCATATACAGTAAGAAAACAAAACAAAATATATAAAGATTTCCTAGTTCTTCTGGGAAGGATATTGGGATATATGGTATCATATACTGCATGAATATGAAATAATTCTCCATCAAGTACCAATATTTATCATCTGACACAAAACAATACCCAACACACATCAGACACCAGTATATACTATAAGTAAAGATTCATGCACAAACAAGTATCTTTCCCTATCCAGTATGATTTAACATCAATATTCACCACCAAACACCAAAAGCCACTAGTAAGCCCAATGCAAGAGTAAAATCACGAACTATCAAAAAAGTATTTGCAGTCCTGTCATGACATGTTTCTGGAGTGAATGTAATGATTCAGTGAACAGCTAATCTTAGCCAGCTAGCTATATTTTATTTATTTATTTTTTACTTGTGAATGATAAGACATCATGTTGACTGAGGAGCAGAAAACCTTCATGCTAGGCCAAAGTTGTAATTGTAATAATAATAATCATCATCATCATCATCATCATCATAATCAGTTTCTAAATTTTGAGTCTTCTATAACGATGTGAACCCAGCCCCATGCTCATTTTCTATCAGCCCTTTATTAAACCCTTATTAGTGAAAACATAAAATAGTATGAAGTATTGGGGGAGATGTACTATGATTCTCATATCTGTATTCTGATAGCAATAGAATTAAATTATTGCAATAATATCTGAATATGTAGTGTGGTTAATGTAATATCAATTATGATACAGGTATTGCATATGGCTGCTTAGAAGAAGATTAGTAGATTAGTAGTAAGATACCCATGATCTTATGCAATTGTATTATGTATCAGGGAGGACTTTCTATTCTGACGATGACATGATTAGGTATCTAATTGGCATGTGATTATTTTCTTAATGACAGGAGGCTGAGACATCATAAAAAAGATGGAAAATGTCAAGACAGTTAGTGCAGAGAGTGTAGGATCCTCAGTTTGACAAAATAATTCTGTTCTCATTAGAAAGTGATATGATAAAATACCTTTATCTCTATGGTCATCTTTCAGCAGAGTTTCAACAAAGGCACACACTATGCTTTCTAATAATTATTATGTTATTAGCTGCTAATCAAAAAACTCAAATTGAATTCAAACATTTCTCCACTGAGAGTTTTCAGTTGGTTTTTGTTGTTGTTGTTTTTCCAGCAAATAGAGTGGATGAATTGCATGTTCTTGCAATAAGCTCACCTTGCATTCATTGCACCAGATGATTTGGGGGTTGAATCCAGGATTTCTATACAATGTGATATCAATTAGTTTTCTAAATGAATCAGTTCACCTTGCAGCATTTCATGAAGGTGATCCTTGTTGTGTCTGGTACTTTGCCTACAGTACTAATTAGACCATATGGTGGACATCAGACCAACTGTTCACATGACCATCATACCAACTGTTCTGTATAGAAAAGAAATGCGGATCTTGTCTATACAAAGGCTAGCTCTCGGAATGGTGGATGCCATGGTTCACCATGGTCTATAGGTGAGCTGGAGACATAGCTACAGGGCATTACTTAAAGCCTTGACACCTTGCTACTTCAGGGCAGGGTATCTACACTGCATCTGGGGTCCATATGAACACAGTTATATATTAAACCAACAATATGATACACATTACTTAAAAAAGAAATAAAAATGTGGAGCAATGAGAGAAATGTTTGTAGCTCATGTTCTTGGAAAATGTGAGGTGCATATGATATATTTTTGGCTCCTTGTAAGATCCTTGTACTGCAGATCTCTCCTTATCTGCTGCCAGTTGCAATTTAGACATATGATAAATACGACTGCAACTAGAGTCAGTATTTGGCATCTACAAATGTGCACATCTCTCAAAAGCAGTCACAAAAGCATCTCTCTAAGTCTCTTTCATATACATGTGCGCACACACACACACACACACACACACACACACACACACACCACAACTCACAGTCACACATCCCATTGGCACCATTAATCATTTTTGCATTTCTGTCTATTTAGCCAATTTTCATACACTTCCCAGGAACAATTATACCCAGATTCACATTTTCATGTTAGTAGTTAATTAACAAGCATTCATCACAATTAACTAACATTGAATATGGCATATGCAATCACAGTCTAATACATATTCTGGGGCCTATCAAACTACAAACAACCTTTTTTATTTTACTGACAATTAATGCTTTTTTCATCCCAATCCTGTCACAATAAATATTCTACTTCTCAGCATAGTTTTATGTGCCTTTTACAATCAGTAATGACATTAAGAAGTGATATATACACTTAAAAAACAGCAGAATATTTAAAAGCTTCACATCAAATTTGATGTCTCAGCTGGAAGGTTGGAATTTGGAACAATTAATATTGAAGCGAGTGACTCATAATACCATATTTGCCAAACTTTATTTTGTGAACAGATTCAATGCACTTTCTTTGCTCATTTTCTCTATAATACTGCTGGGTGAGATTGTGATTGGTAGAAAAATGAAGGACTTATTAAGGATTGCAGCAAATTTGAACTACAAACAGTGTAGAATCTCTCCAGTTGATGTTTTCAAATTTGAACAAATCTGACTGGATAGCATTATTAATTTTGTGACCCACAATAACACATGCACAAGTGGGCGGTGCTTTACTCTGATTGTATTATGGTACTTAGATGATGCATCAGCAGCAGAAAGTAGAACCATGTGATAGCATATGCCCTCCCTGTTGTCTGACAGGAGAGAGCTACCATGAGTAAATTCAAGTGTCAAGCAGTGCTAACATTTCTGAAAACTGCTTTCTAAAAAAATCTTTTTTTAAAAACATGCAGCTGGTTGTGTTTCCATCAACCACTGTTTTGACAATGTCATTAAAAGAACAGTAACCAAACACATTTATTCCAAACTGTCACGTAATGTAGGGGCAGGACAGAAGCAAGTACAGGCAGAATAATCAAACAATGTCCAAAGGATCAGGCAGAAATCAAAGTACAAGGCAGGCTAGGGTCAAACGATCAGGCAAAAAGGAAAAACTAGGCAGGGCAGAGGATCGAGGTCAACAGAGTAAACAAGGTCAAAGAACAGAAAAGCAAACACAATATAAGGCTTGGAAGCAGGACAGAGACTAAGCAACTGAGCGTAATACTTTGTGAAGTCATAGTGTTCAAAAGGTGTCTTAGATAGCGTGGTTGTGAGTGCTGTGAATAGGTGGTATGTGTGATTAGAACGCAGGTGTGTGTGATTAGAACTCCGGAGAAGGTGAACATGTGCTTGTGTGGGAAGTGTAGTCCTCTTAAGCCCTGTTTGTGGTTCATGGTGCTTCTTGGGAAATGGAGTTGCTGGTTTGCTGTGATATGACGCAAACAATCTGTTTTTGTCACATTTTACTGTATTTTGTCTTTATTCCAATAACCAAAGCTTTACACATCATACTTGAGGAAACCATTTTATATTAAGGCAGTTGTCCACATATCAGGCATTTCCATTCAGCTACATAAAAATTAGTGGATGGGACCTTCACTATTTATACAAAAATATTTGTATTATTTTGAGTATTTATCTCTCTCCAGGTATATAATCAGACAACACTGCATATAAACAGCTTCAAAAATATTCAGAACCAATGGATTAGCTTTCTATTCCAAAATACTTGTGGCACAGACATCGTTATATCATTGTAGAATGAGTATCAGTTTGAATTTGCAGTTTCATTTTTGAATAGATGATCAAATTATAATTTCATTGGTAACATACACAACCATACAGAGTATGATGTGCAGTGAATTTTTAATTTATTTTTTTCATTTTATTTTTTTTTGACTGGATGAGTCAAAAATAGAAGGAACATAAAG
>JAOUWY010000030.1:19865495-19881527 GCA_025728095.1 Prietella phreatophila
AAGCTGTGATTTGTCATATTAATACCGAGAGAGAGAGAGAGAGAGAGAGAAAGAAAGAAAGAGAGAGAGAGAGAAGAGGCTGGTGAGCAAATGAATGTTTATTATAGTTGCTATAATGTAAGTGATAACAGACACTAACTTGTCTTGTGGACATTCCATGCCTTTAACTGTAACTATAAACAGTGCATTAAGAAGTGTTATTAAAGTTGAACAAGGCTTAATCATTGGTAAATTGCTGTAGTATAAGAAGAAAAATTAATACAATAATAATACACTCTGCTTTGTGTCTTGCTGTAACGCACCACCCCTGCATGTATTATTTTCTTATAACAGCATGGTCTCTTGGGTGTTATTCCTTATATAACAAAGTGCATGATCATGTTTTATTCCTTATATAAGAGTAAATAAAATACTCCAGGACAATAATTACGAATCATTAGACATTTATTAATCATCAACAGCACTCTTTAGCAAATAAATGAGATAGTCAAGAATATGACATCACTAAGGGAAATATATACACAGTGGGAAATATTAGGGAAGTAGAGGAATATTGACATAAACAGTGTATCATACCTTAACATGACCGCATTAGTCTTCTGTGTGTGTGTTAAAAAAAAGAACGACGTAATGTGCTTAATGTGATATTTTCCACCATTTCTATTCCCCTTTCATACATTCATTCAGTTATACTTTTAAGAACTTATTTTTGTTATTTAAACTCTGGAAGGGGATTGGCCGGTAGTGACCCGCCTCCTGCGTTATGATTGGCTAGTTCACACTCCGGCGTTTGCCAATTGGACAGCAAAATAAGTAAGAGCCGGAATCTATCATAGTACCGGACTGAGGGAAAAAAACTGAGTCAAATAAACGTTTCCTGTTACTTGTGTATTTATTTATTTATTTATTTATTTATCAATCAATCACTCTCTCTCTCTCATCTCTATCCAACAAAATAAGCAAATATGCAGGCGCACCGAGACTGTATAAATCACTCCTAATATGCCAGCTGGCATTGTGAACCTGCTGCTTAAGCAGACTAGCGTGCTAACAGGGTAAGCGTTGGGTTAATGATTTGCTTAACTATATAGGTTTTTTTTTTAGGTAGGTCAGACCAGCCAAGCAGACGAGAGAACATGGCATCGCTTAAATTTTGCGCAAACATCTCCTGGTTGTTCACGGAGCTGCCCGAGTTGAGTGAGAGACTGCGAGCAGCTGCGTGTGCAGGGTTCCAGGCTGTGGAGGCGGCTTGGCTGTACGGCTCTGACCCGAGACAGCTGCAGAAAGTCCAAGAGGAAACTGGACTGCAGGTGGCTCTGATTAACACTCCCCCGGGTAAGAGCGCACAAACATGTCAGGGACACGTTCAGCTGAACCAAGCACACCGTCATGGCGTGTAAAGTGGCATTCCCACCAATATTTACCTGCTATGGACTGTCTTTTTTTGCTTTGTCTCCCCCACTTGTGTTTTCACAGAGAGGCTTTGAGACTTGAGCTTTTCACCCTTAGCAATGTATTGGAGTAGGTGTTTCAAGCTCCAGTTTCCTCTGTTCTAACACCTGATTCAAACCTGAAGAGCTTCATAACAACTAGATGGTGTGAGGTTCAGGTGTGGGCTCAAAGGACGCTTGAACCTGTACAGGGCACCGAGAACACCTGACCGACTGAATGATTCAGGGCTCGCACCACTACTGCAAAGTTGGCAACGTTTTTGTCTGAGAGAATATGTACATCTGCCATTGGTCTATAAATCATACAGACTAACTATGTATTTTGCTGTAATCCATCCTGGGTTTCGCGATCGCAGAAATGAATGCACAATCAAGCAAACTCCACAATATTTGGAGGAACTTACCATAGATTTTCTTCAAGACGCGTCATGTGACTACATCACAACGTACATTCGGTCAAAGCCCTCTTCGATTCACATACGTCGAACATGAGTACAACTAAGAGGTCTCATTTACAGACAAACATCACTGTGAAAGACTCAATTTCACTCAGGTGCAGTTTTGCCAATTCATGTAGTTTTCTGCAAAAAAACAAACAAACAAAAAAACAGCTGCTAGTCGCATCACAAATTTAGAAAAAAGCCACAACAAAATCAAACATTTTTGGCTGCAACAATCCAAAAAAAACAAAAAACACTGCAAAATCCTGTTCTGTACAGACTGATAACCTTTACATTCATTCATTTAGCAGAGACCAAAGTGGCAAATGAGGAAATACAAGCAAAGCGATATATCAAGCAGTGAACAATACAATTAGTGCTACCGTACAATATTTTTTAAATAACCGGGCACAACACACCTTTTACTGAAAGTCAGAGTAGATTTTTTTCAACCCCACATGCTTTATTTTGCATTTTACTCCTCAGGCAGCTAATAACAGTTCACAAATTAGTTCAATAGCACTCATTCTAAAATATGTTTTAAAAATCAAAGACATGTTCACGGTCTGTTTTGCTGAACCTTTTCTCCAGATAGTCTTACTTACTTTAATTGAAGAATGTAATTTTAGGAATGACTTTAATCGAGTCAGAATACAGAATGTGTGTCACATCAGATATTGACATGTTAGCGATACTTATTCAACACACGATTATTAGCTGAACGTCTTGTTTGGTTTTTTTAACCGAGTCAGACCTGTGTGTTATTGCCTGAAGTGCCAACCATTAGTTTGAAAAGTGCCAATTCAAATGCGAGCTTGCCCCTGTTGCGCTGCTGGCACTCGATTGATTGATTGATTGATTCAATCATTTATTCATTCATCATCAGTAACCGCTTTATCCTGCTCAGAGTCACGGTGAATCCGGAGCCTATCCCTGAAACTCTAGACAGGGCAACACCGTGCATCACACGGCATCATGCATACACCTGTTCACACCTAGAGGCAGTTTATATTTACCAAGAGGTTGGTGGAAACAGAAAAAGATAAGACCGATTAAATCTGTATGGACACAAGAAGAACATGTGAAAACACCACACAGACTGAAACTCCAGCTCAGGATCGAACCAGGGACCTTGGATCTGTACTACCGTGCTGCCTGGATTAAACATTCACAAAAAAGCTAGACGCTTTTATCCAAAGCAACTTACAGTTGAGTCTGTGCTTATAGTACATGATAAAATATTTAAAAGTGGTAAAAAATTACAGCTAGAATACATGATTTGGAAGTCAGTGTCTGACCAAAGATTGAGTTGCCAATGCATTTTGTTTTTGTTATTTTATCTACAGTTCACATATAACAAACTTGAAGTAAACATTTCGCTGTGAAAAAGTGTGTCTAGGCACCGCTTGTTCGTTGATGTAATACATCTTGTTTATTTCTGATTGCCGAAGTGTCTGTGCTGCAACCAAAATTCTACACTGCGCTAGCGTTAAATTACCTACTCTGAACGTATAGCTTAGATTCAACTATCCACCCTGACTAATGATCATTACTTATGTTCCACTGGTGGAGTTTAGGTGCTCACGCTTACAAAGTGTTATCAACGATAACACACAAACATAATGTAACATAACACGAGCACAAATCATCCCAACAGTATTTAGCTTACAATAACTGACCTCCTTAGAATCCATAGGCAAAATATGAACAGACTGTGCTACCGGTGTTTTATTGTTTACTAATAGACCAGCGGGTTTGATGTGTTTGTCTTGGCTGACATGCACTGAGAATTGGGACTTTCATCCTAACTATTTTAGTGGAAGTGTGTCCAGCTCCAGGCCTGAAGACCTACTTTTCTGCTCCATTTATAAGCCCTTTCTTTCCTGACAGGGCTTGATAACACTATGGAGCAGGTCCGTTAGAGCAGGGAAATTTTGAACCATTGTCCTTTTTTTTGAAATGCCCCGTCCTGGAACAGAGATTCTCACCACCACTTAGGATGAATGTCACTTAGGGCCTTGATTAAACTGGTTATATTGGATTAATTTATTTTGGAACAAAATCTTGGGCAGCTGATCTTCATAAGTGGGACTGGGCTGCTACTATAGTACAATAAAATACAGTGGTACCAAAGAGTGTTTTTGTCTGCTTATTTGGAATGAAACACTGGCTCTTTGTGGATAACATCCTGACTCATCTGGATCCTGTTCCTGTCATCCTGAGACACACAAACCCCTGTCCTATTCTTGCATGTGCTTCCTTCCTTAACTACACTATAATCATTCCAGTAATAACTAGTATATTGTATCAAGCCACGAATATTCATTTTGTATATAGATTGTAGACTGACCTTGCCGAGTCTTCGGTTCCTCCCAAGGCTTCTTCTTCCTTTTTCTGTTCGAAAGCATTTTCTTTGCCACTGTCGCTATTGGTTTGCCCACTAGGAATTTAGCTAGTCTGCACTGTAAAAAGCACTATAACACACAAAGCATATTCTGTTCTATAACATCAGACAAACTGTTCAGACAGAAAAGAACAAAATTCTTACTGTATTGTGGAGGCAGCTTAATTACACGCATGACCTAATTCTAATTTATTGTTGCTTTAAAAGTCAGAGTCAACATTAATGAAGTGTGTGCATGTGTGATTTTTCAGGTGATGTAAAGAATGGTGAGCTGGGCCTGGGTGCTGTGCCTGGGAGAGTGCAGGAGTTCAGACAGGGTTTGGCTCAGGCTGTACAGTATGCTAAAGCACTGGACTGCAAGAGGTATTGTTAGTTTGTTGTTGCAATATTTTCTGGACTACAAGATGTATACCTTTAGCAGGTGCTGACAGGATACATAGTTTGTATTAACCTAATGTTATCACTTTATCTGTTTACCAAATAAATGCAAATGATAAATTCATTGAAATCTCTCTCTCGCACTCGCACACACACACACACCCACACACACACACACACATATACAGACTATCAGTCAAGATTTGGACACACAAGGATGAATATATTTTTCATTGTCTAGAAGACTTTAAATAAATGAATAATAAGTTGATAATTCTCATATAATTTGAGTCAAATGTAAACAGTGAAGTTACTGGCCATGTTCAAATTTATTTCTAAATCAGAATGTATTTTTAAAAGTTAGTATTAACTTAAAACATGTAGTTTCTACTTAAAATGAAATAGCTTTCCAAAACAATTAGTTTTCATTTAGAGCTTAGGAGAAGCAATGAAGAGCTTATTATAGAAAAGGAAAAAAAAGCCTCCTGAGTGACGTTCCCTCATGAAGCTGTTTGAGAAGATTTAAAGACAAATGTGGAAAGGAATACTGTTAAGAATTGAACATATAAAATAGCTTTGATTTGTTTAACACTCTTCTTGATCACTGCGTAATTCCATGTTATTTTATAGTATTAATGTACTCTACAGTTGAATTTACACTACATCTTTCTGAAAAGATTTTTTTTTCCAATGTGCAGCAGTTATGCTTCTTTTTAGCAAGTATTTCAATCCACACCCACAATAAAGGTAAATCCCGAGTCCACATCATGCTGCCTTCGTTTTTTCTAAATGTATCTGCTTTTTTCACTCCAGAGTCATTAACTGAGATCCTACAACTACACATTCTATACATAGTGAACTTTATGTAACATTATACTCAAAAAGATGCATATTCCTCTTATTCACTGCCCCACTGTCTTATGTCACAAATGTATTGAGCAGTGTTGTAATTACAGCTGTCCAAACTTCATCTGCTTCCAATCCCCAATGTTTCTACATTTTGGCAATAGTCTTCTTGATAAAAATGAAGAATGAGTGTGCTCACAATGTGTGTGATGCAAAGCTCTAGTGACAGTCTAGTGGGAATTTGGGGTTACAGCACAGGACCTTAAATCGGGTGAGATTTCCTGAAGCTAACAAAATCACTAAGCATAGACTTGCTAAATTCCATTATCTTATTCCTTTAAATTGGAACTTCTGTTCATGTTTCTCTGCAGGATCCATGTGATGGCAGGGAGGGTACCTGCAGGGGCACAGCTATCTGAGGTCGGTGTGGAAATGGAAACCACCTTTGTGCAGAACCTGAAACATGCTGCTGATATTCTATCAAAGGTAAAACAAGCCTTAAACCCTTCCAGTCTTCTTCTACAAAGGTTTAGGGTATTATTAGAACACTGTCCTTGTTCATGCTGGAGAAGACACATCTTTTTCTGTGGCAGGTACTAAGTATTTTTCAGTGTTTGTACTACTTTGTAGTATATATTTTGAAGCACAGAAAGTGCAATGTTTGTTTAATTTTCAGGAGGGCATTATGGGATTGATTGAGCCTATCAACACAAGGATAACTGACCCTCAATACTTCCTGGACTCGCCACATCAGGGTAACTCTGGATTTCATCTCGGGTCACTGTACTTACTCTGAAATACACATCTTATTCAAATTGTAGTTTAGGTCTGAAACAAGGGGCTTACCTGGTAAACAAACCACACATGTCTACTGTAATTACTATTTAAGAATATTATTAACTGATGTTTGCCCCCACTGATGTTTGTTACTACCTATAGCAGCTGCAATCCTTCAGAAAGTTGACCATCCAAACATCAAACTGCAGATGGTGAGTCCACATAAATGACGTTTCATTTGCCATGGTTGCTTATAATAACAGGAAATATGCATATTCAGTCTTATGTTTCTATATTCATTAATAAAATACATTTTATTCTAGTCAGGTATTCTAAATAATACCTGCAACAAATCAGCATGAAGATATATCAGAAGAACACAGATGACCGCACAAAAACCCACAAAATTATTAATCAATTAATGAAGCTTTAATAAATTAATGAAGAATAAAAGTTGGTTTAAAAAAACATTCTAGCATGTTCCCAAACCACCCTGGGGAAAGTACTGCATCTACATTGCAGTGTTATATGGCATTTCATGTCATCCCACAATCAAAGCATAGTTGATAATGACAAAAGTTATAGAGTGTGCTTACTCAGGATAGACTATTTCATGCACTGCAAAAGAAATGTCATCTTAGCAATTGAAAATATCTTGAATATAGACAAATGTATAGAGTATTTCTTATTATAATAAATATATGCTTATCAAAGATAGTTCTCGACATTATTACTCATTTGAAGCTTGCCGTTTTCTGATTCTATTGACCGATAATTTTGCTTCTTTGTAGAAATAAATGCTTAAAATGAGCAAGGTGATCTGCCTGTAGAATCGGAAAACTACAAACTTCAAATGAGATGATGTCTAGAAATTATGTTTCATAATATGTTATTGTAATCTTATAATAGGAAATACTAAATAGATTTGACTATATTCAAGGCATTTTCACTTGCTAAAATGTCATTTTGGCAGTGTGTGCAGTTGATACTGGTATGGATGGTAATGAAGTGCTCATAACTGTTTTCTGAAGGTAAAGAAACCACATTCCAATAGTTCTTGATTTTGTAGCTAAATAAATCAGATCTGGTGACTTTGTTGTGCAGCCTGAAGGCACAAAGCTAGGCAGCAGAGAAATGGCTATAATGCGTCTCAGCTCACTTTCTGTTGTCAGCTTTTACTCTGAAGAGACATTAGAGCAAGGGGATACAGTGAGATGTGATTAAAGACAGTGAAGATAAAACACCGGTTGAGAAGGATGAGATTTCCCCTAAATCACAGAAGTATCTTGAGGTTTCTATGTGCGCTTGACATTAGACATAATTTTCTTCCCTCCTGCAGGACATTTTCCACTGGCAGATAATGGACGGGAACCTGACGCAGAACATCCGGAGATATTTCCCCTTAATAGGCAAGGAATACACTCAACATCTAGTTTTGAAATTTCCAGAGGAAATGTGTATGTTATAAGCAAAGCAAAAACCACTCAGTTGTAAGTCTCAGTGGAAGGTGAACTATAAAAGCAATAAGATGACACTCCTGACCAGGCCTTTGAAGCCTTTTGGAAGGTTCGGAAATCACTCGAGAGGATCGCTCTCTGAAACAAACATCAACCGTGCCACAAACCTGTGCCGTGATTAGCCAGTAGTGACGTATGAAGTGGAGGCGGAACTCGTATGAGCTTTAATGGAAAGTGCAAAGACCCTGTACATTGTTAGTTCTCTTCAAGTTATACTCTATCATCCAACATAGATGCAGTAAAACTGTAGCATCCTTGTCTCCAACAAAACGCACATTTTTACCCATTACTACTTCCTGTTTACTACCTCGCCCCAGTTTAATGGAAACCTCCAAATATGTAAGAACCTCCTACAGATTCTTGCAGAAGTTGGAAGAAGCATAGACCAGCCTTGGGATTGTTAGTAAATGCACAAGTGACATAAAATCTGTTGCTAAACATTGCTAACAAATCCTAGCATGTAGGGGTAATATTAACTACCTAGCTAATTTGTTTGTTTGTTGTTGTTTATTGGATGTACGCAAGGCAATATTTTGTTGTGATGCTGTTTGACACCTGACATCTGCTTTAGCTCAGAAAGCTAATGCAGATTTTCGGATTTCTCCAATATCACTAGCAAGGGGATTAAAAAAAAATCATAAATGCTGTGGCTAGATATTGGCACCTCTGCATATTATACTGAATATTAGTGACTGTCAACACATCATGATCAGATCCATTACTGTATCATCCATGGTTTGACAAAGATGATGATTAGCAAGTGATTAATTCAATAGCAGTGATTATACCTAGAAATTGTACACTGTCGGTGTTTATAAGCACCCCCCGTATTTTTGATCATTTTACAACTATAAAGTGTTGCAATAACAGAAAAAAATAGGAAATTGTTCCCAGCGCAGATTAGTCCATTAAGCAGTGACAGGAACCCTGCTTATTTTTACATAATGTTCTAAAGAGTCTTTATCTGCATCCCCTAAGATGTACAGTACATTTGCATGTATTGGGTAAGGATCTGATGGCTTATTAAGCAACGGGAAAAAACAAAACAAAACACAGAGTGCAGTTTTAAAAACACAGAAACTATATAACAAATGAAGTATAATGACCGCATTAAGCGATCATTATGATTGAAGAGTGCATGAAAAGATAGAAATTGCTTTTATTTTATACCATGGCTTTAAATGTCAGACTGCACATTTTAGTTGAACTTTAACTGGTCATGCCCTTTCTCATCTTATTACCACTGCAGATGTCAGAGAAGTGCTCTCCTTCACTATGCATCAAAACATCCCTCTTCTTTATCAAGTGCAGTTGAGTAGTGCATGCTTAAAATCGTTTCAGGATTGTTTGATTTTGAATGTTTTTTTTTTTTTTTACTTGATCATTTCACTCATTGTATTACTGCTTAGAGCACTTAGAAATGTGACTGGAAATTTGTGCTATGGCTCTGTGCCATAAAGCTTTTTAAAAATAATCAGCTTCATTCAATTATAAATCCGGTTTATTATTATAATATCTCCTGTGTTTGTGTTTGCATGTAGGTCACATCCAGGTTGCTCAAGTTCCTGATCGTCATGAACCAGATAGTCCTGGAGAGATCAACTTCCCCTACATCTTTAAGCTGCTGGAGGAACTGGGTTACCAGGGATATGTGGGTTGTGAATACAAGCCTCTGGGTGAGTGTTTGACAGGCTCTGATTAAAGAGATTTGAGTGTGTGTGTGTCCAGCATTATGTTTTCTATACTTTTAAATTTCACAGTAAAAGAAATGAAGCAGTGGTTCGCAATACTTGTCCTAACAACCTTACATGTATGGCATTTGGCAGATACGCTTATCCAGAGTAACTTACATATATCCCATAAATACAACTGAGCAGTTGATGGTTAAGGGCCCAACAGTGGCAGCTTGGTGGTGCTGGGATCATGACCTTCTGGTCAGAAGTCCAATGCCTTAATCACTGAGCTACCACTGCAGCTGCACCACTGCAACATAAATTTAAGACGTGTTTAGATATTTTAGACAGGTAAGCCTACTAGAGCAAGTAAGATCCTTGAATTCATACAAGGACTCCACAAACATTAAGGTTTTTGATTTTATTTTTTGCATATATATATTTTTTTAGTTATGATACAGTGAAGAACAGTCCAAATCATTGGCTCAAGTAGCTTCTTTGGGCCAATCATATTGTGTGAATTGTCCAGCATCCCCCAGTTCTAGTTTATACGAAGCTCACTTTCAACAAAGATTACAGAGAAGGAAAAAAAAAATCGTCATCCATGAATGCAGCACTGAATTCCCAATTTTATCTGTTTAAAACCCACAGTTAGCCCTAGTAATGCTCAGATTTGTAGTTGAAACTCCGAGTCTGTAGTCTTAACTCCAAGCCTATTTGTTTCAGCCAGTCACTTAGTTTATACCTGTCAAACCTTTACAACAGTGCTATTTTTCAGACAAAAGCCTTAAGTTATAAAAGTGTTCTTTGCCAGAATAAACAGCATCAGGATTGTAAGAAAATAAGGTGTGCATTGTAATCTAACATCAAGGACGTAAAGATGCAGCTCAGTCCCAGCTGCAGATTTATGACTCTGATTATAATTTTATGAAGCGCAAATCCTTAATCAGTTCACAGTATTTGTGTGTGATTATTTTGACGGGTCATTGTAGTCTAGCCAGCTTCACTGCTATGATCATAATACACGTATTTTGTTTAAGCTAGTTATATCTTGCTGTGGAACTTTAAAGCGAGCACACATGGCCGGATAACCAATCAGTCATGAATGTTTCATGTTACTTATTCATAATTGAAGTATGTTTAATGCAAAACTAATATCTTTTAAATAAAAGTACACAGAGATATGTGTATAAAGTATAGACTAGCGTATATATGTTGGCTTATACCATTTATTATTGGAACAAAAACGTGGAAAATACAAGAGACCGCTGGAGGTTTTTTAAAAAGCAACAAGTCAACCAAGAGCAACAAGCAAGAATTAAAGAGAATTGTAATGCAATATCAAGTCTTTTAGATGAAAGTAGATATTTATTTACTTTTTGTCACAAAGGCCAGTTTGTAATGAATATAAAAATGTTCAAAGAGGCATTTTTGTTTTTGTTTTTTTTTCTTTCCCTGAAATGGTTCTCTGTTCTTCGCAGGTTCCACAGAAAATGGCCTGGGTTGGCTGAAAAAATACCAGGAGAGTAAACACTGACAAGTCACATGTGTAAAACCACACCCTGTTCACTGCATAGTGCAGTGTGTTTGTACACGTCTGTAATACTCACTCATGAAATCAACAAAGCATCACAACAAGTAGTTTCCAAATGATATTATAATCGATATGGAAGATCAATGACTATCCAAACTGTGGACCGATGACAGCATTTATTTAGATAGGGTCCGTGTAATAAAATGCTTTTGAACACATCTTGAGGCATTGTCTCTCCAAAACACATTAACTCCCTGACATGCTGACACTATAGCAACCATTTTACTAAATTAGAAATTAGTTACTGAGTCTGCTGTAGTCCACCATGTGGCCTATATAGTTTATAGAGTGTGGTTTGAGACCAGTCCCATGTTTCAGCCTTATTAGAATATAATAGAGCCGTTTCTGTCAGCTACCTGCTGTCAGCAACATTTAATCTAGGAGGAAATCTCTTACTCCCATATACTGCACTGGGAGATTTAGCACGTCTCGCCTGCTTCGCAGAAACTAAGGATAGAAAATGTAGGCACATTTTCAGAAATTGGGGCGGTAATTACACAGATTTACTGATAGGACTGTTTGGATGGAGCCTTTTAGAAGTTTAGGGTGCTTTGTTGAGGACTGACTGTACATCAACACATACTCGAGAGAGATTCTATGATGAAATTGCTATGATGTCGAAGTTGTAAATTTCACAATGTGATAGTTTGTTAGGAAATAGACAATCGGTGCACATGGAAAGAGTGTTGTGGTGGATTTTTAAAAACCATGTACACTTTATTAAACAAACTTACCTTGTTAGTCCACATCCTTGTCCAGCACAGTGTGTATAAATCGTTCTCAAACTGTGCATCAGTGCGATTTTTCCCAACCATAGGATGCTGCTGACTTGAAAAGTTATTAAATATTATGAATTTTAAGGTCATCTTATCAATATGTTGTATTTTAATTATCCAGTCTTAAATTTGAGCCTATGGTTTAACATCCTGTTCGATCTGTAATCGCAAGTGATCTTTTGAGATTTTTCTGGTTTCACATTTTACATTTTCTGTTTTTAACATACTGATCACTGGGTTTACTTAACATTTGCAGAACTTTGAAAGAGAAGGCAAGCAGACAAGAAACTTGGAGTAAAAATGACCAGATTTTACTCATCACCGTCCTATTTTTCCCTTTTGTTTAGGTCTAAAAGTATTAAAAAGCATTTGTAAAAATGTTATTTTAAAAACCAGGTCACACACATTACCATGTCATTGGCACTACTTTGCCGAGAATCCTCCACCACCCGGTCATCTCTGTCCGTCTAAAGGGACAATGATCGATACAGTAACTATACACTTACAAAGAGACCCAAGTAGTATATGGCAACTCTTCTTAATCCAGGATTCAGCGATTCAGGTATTAACGTCTCTTTTATTGTTACATTGCATACTTACAAATTATTTAGTTATGTACATTATGTACAAGTCATTTCACTCTGATTATAATACTGTCTAAATGCACACAATGAGCCAGTGTCCTTCACTTAAAAGAGAAAATCAGAAGAATGCATGAACATAGTAACACAGTCCTATCCAACAGAGTACAATCAGAAGCACTCGAAAAGGCTCCTTTAATATTTGGCTTACACACAAACCATACAGCTACCACTGAGCTCTAAGGTGTGTGTGTGTGTGTGTGTGTGTGTGAGAGAGTCGACATCTCCCTGCTGCTTTGCCTGTAAACTGAGACAGACCCCTCATGACACAACAAGGACAGAATTAAGCCCAAGCAAAATTTTCAAAGATCCTCCTCACGACATTGAGACAATGTAGCAGTTTCCTCAAGAAAGAAAAACTAGGCACTTCTGGATTGACCGTAATGGCAGTAAGGGAATTTTGCACATTTGGATGGAAGAAATGGTGATTAGCACTGCTAACAGTAACTTTAATTATCATGTATACACTGATGTGTCATTAGATGTTTAAACGTAACACGCATCCACATTCACTTAGAGGTCAGTCATTAATGTGCATCAAATGCCAATGCTGCATCAAATGTGCTTTCGCTCTTTTTTGTTTGTTTTAATGGGATTGGTTTAACTTAAAAAATAAATAAATAAAAAATAAATCTGTCATCAGCCAACTAAAGAGGAGAGAACAAAAACAGCCTAATGAAGAAATATAAGATGAATAAGACGATTCTGACTTTGGCAAACCATCATGATGTCATTGGATTATTCTACCTACTCGCCAATGGTATTTGACAAATAAAGCCATCAATGCAATAAACCCTTCACATTTAGAAGTTATTCGGTCTGATTCGTTCACTGTGAGGTAGTTCTCCTCGCATTTCAGCAGCACTGGATCCTGACAGACCACCCTATCAAAGCTCATCCCTCACCCTGCATTCTCCAACCAGTTGGATTGGTGTGCTTGTTAGGAGGTTTGTACAATCCCATTCACACCGATTCATCTGATTTTTCAGTAGTTACCTGAAAGCAAGCTAGTAAAATTTAAATTGGTTATGCATGTCCTGGCAGGTACTTTAATATCCTACACACAGCTAAATGCTCATCTAAAAATAATAGTGCTTGTGTGTTTCCTGATACACAGACAGAGACAGCAGGCTTGTGCATAAATCCTTGATAAATGTTCACAGTGCCTTTTCCTTGTTAAAGCGTGCCCACCTACAGCAGGCCCGTCCACATGTTGTAGCAGGCTGTGTTGATCACAGACTCAAGGTGGTGGTACATGGAGACGAGCTGCGGGGGAGGACTGTTGCTCGGCTGTGCCTGGGACGGCAACGGCTCCCTAAAGACCACTTTCAAGCTCTGTAGGGAGCAGGAGGATGGAGAACAGGAATCTGAACTCATATTGATTTGTCACTTTTGCTCACAAAATGGAAATGAATAAATGTTCTAAGGACACTATTTGAATAGCTCACCGTTTTTCCTGCCTGGGAATCCAGGAAGACAAGCACGAAGCAATCAGTGAACTTCTGGTTAAGGACAGCCTGGAAAAGTATGACAACATTTCAGATAATAATGTTTCAATTTCCCAAAGCTTTTCTTTTCAGTTAAATTCTCTCTTATCTGCATGACCCATTTAGGGTCAGCTACTGTAGCATTAAAGCATTGCACATGCACTGTTTGGAAAGTATGGGAGGAAAAAGATTCCAGCATTTCCAAGTCCTTTCTTTTGATCTGGAGTCTCTCATTTAGAGAATTATGCAGAAACGAACCTCCTGACAGTCCAGAGACGCTGACAATTATTCCATGTTAAATTCCCTCTAATCCCTTCTAAGACTTTAATGTTTTAAAAGGCACGCAAGTGTCACTGCAAACCACAAAGGTCTGAAAATGTGAAATAGATGAGCCTCCTTCTAACAGAGTAAGTGTAACAAGCTCAGTTTAATTTAGAAAACTTCAAGGTGACTCAAGGCTTCTTGCTGATGAATGATTTCATGCTAATTTGTTGCATAAATTAAAAAAAAAAGAATCAGATGAACAGAAAATCACAAAAGGTAATCAGGATAAAATGTGGATATGTAATTGCAGAGAAGTGGATATAATAAAAGAGTTTCTGTTGCCTAAATGCTCATAACCAATGTTATTTGAATGTAAATTGTATTTTTCTGATCATTGATTTCTGCCAGGTGACTCGGACACTGGAGGCAAGCGTGTATAATTGTTTTTGTTGTTGTTGTTTTTAAACTTACTTACGATGTGAGATCAGATTGTGCCATGATACACTTCCACAAACGTGTTGTGAAAAGATCAAACTCCCTGTTCTTTAAATAAAACAGGCCACTCATTCACACTTCATCCCATTGATTGAACTCACCTGACTCTAATCCTAGAGGTTCACATACTTTTACCACTCACAGATATGTAATATTGGATCATTTTCCTCAATAAATAAATGAACAAATATAATATTTTTGACTCATTTGTTCAACTGGGTTCTCTTTATCTACTTTTAGCACTTGTGTGAAAATCTGACGATGTTTCAGGTCACATTTATGCAGAAATACAGAAAATTCTAAAGGGTTCACAAAATTCCAAGCACCACTTTAGCTTTTAATTAGTTATTAAAAAGAGAAGGAAAACAAGCCCATGTTCAAATCAGCAAGGTGCTTTAAAAAAAAAAAAAAAGGTCAAATGTTTCCAGCAGTTGTTCACTCTTACTATGCCTTTACATTATCCATACAAAAGACCTGGCAACACAGCTGTATGCTAGCTAGCTGAAGCATTAGCTTCATTTCCAGTAAAATAACAGGGTGAAGTATGTCTGCATTCCTAATGACCTGCTACTTAGCAGTATTTTTCTTAAATCACTTAAACGACATATGGTTTGTTACACCTCACATGCTGAAAGCATGAAATTACGAGTTCCATTTCAACACAGAGTTAAACTGCTGAACACTTACCAGGTACTGAATGCCGCAGTCATCCACGAAGTGCCTGCAGCTCTGTGGGAAACGGGAGAGCAGCACCTTGATCAGACTCTGGTACCAGGCAGGATTCATTGTCAGAAAACATTCCTGTCAACACAGAGATTCACATCAGACTGTCACATTATACATATTATTATATATAAGGAATACAAGGCATGTCAGCTGTTCCTTTCCATATAATAAATAATATGGAATATCAGATGCATGGAAATGTATAAATAGATGTTTAAAAAAATATTTAGCTCACACTTTGATTTCAGCGCATAAGAATAATGTGCAAGGTTATGGAGGCTGGAAGCTAACAAATATGAATTTCATATATTTGGCTTCTCTCAATCTCAGAATTTTGTATTAATGATGTTTATAAAGGCAAATCTTACCCCTGGCAAGATCAAAACAGAGAAAACAGAACAGAGCATAATGCACTTTAAATACACCACAAAAAAAATAATGATGTCGTGTATATTATTAAAATATACAAACTTCATATTTAATTCCCATGTTCTCCCCGTGCTGCGGGGGTTTCCTCCGGGTACTCCGGTTTCCTCCCCCAGTCCAAAGACATGCATGGTAGG
>JAOUWY010000030.1:19995723-20006626 GCA_025728095.1 Prietella phreatophila
AACAGTTAAATGTAAGCTCTCTGCTCATGGTCACTGTTAATTGAATTAAAATAATAGCAATGAGAAATACTGTTGGTAAATAATTCATAAATAAACAAGCATAAAATATATTTTTTAAATATCTTAAACAATAGATTCCTGATTAAAAGTAGACTAACACAAGCATGATCCATATGAGGAAAAAGGATAATAGCTTTCTAAGGCTATAACGAACTAAGCTTAATGTCAAATTGACATTATGTGCAACCCACAGTAATTAATCATTTAATTTCTCATTTTATTTATATTTTATGAAGTTATGATATCTGTTCCTTTCAGATCCGTCCCCCAGTACAGTGTTCCATATCGGCTGATAATATAATGTGTTTTAATCAGAACATGTAAAACTGGAGTTTTCTAGTGATATCAGGCAACCGTGAGTTTAAATTAAAAAAAAAATATATTAAAAATATTTAAAAAAGAGAGAGAGTGCTACTCTTGATTGGTGAGGAATTATTTAATAAAGACGTTTGAATTAAAACCCACCTTGTAGCGCTAATCATTACTATTAATTTACTGGTGGCACCCGACGCCGCCGTCTCTACACAAGCAGGTCGCAGGTTCGGTAAAAGATGGGATCAATAAAAGATGGCTGTTTGTACATCATCTGCTTTTCTCAACTCTCCGATCTCACAGAGTTGCTCTTGTCATCATAAAGGCCGAGTTATGTAAAGGTTTAGGGAAAATGATAGTGTGCTAGCCAGTTAGTGCTGATCTTAGCGTTTCAGGGAAAAAGAGCATTTAAAAAAACAACATTTTTTAAAAATATCATACAAGTTGAACTATGACATCAAGCCTAGTCTATCTTGTTACTAATTTTTATGTCTCAAAAACCATTCTTGCTTTAAACAGGAAAGAAGCTACTAAAGAAAAACTATCTTGGACATTTTACCTTTACAGTTTGGAATTGATCTAAACAGGGTAATCAGTTCATCTGCTGGTTACAGTGATAAATCTACACAAATCCTACAATCATTCAACCACTCGTTCCTGAGATATTGAGCTAATGAGTATCTCGCTGGGGCCTATGGGCTGACTCAGACAAAACAACTGATGGATGGACACACGGATGGATGCATAAAGAACTCAAACAAATTCTTTCTTTGCAAACTACCACTTGCCCCAGGTGGTTGAAATTGGTATAATGTTCTAATTGTTACATTTCAGTAAACCCCAACCATGAGAGAAAAATTGGCATCTGTTTTTGTTATGTATTTCTGTGACTTAAGTACAACCTTTGGCCTTTTGACAGCCATGGGCAGCTCCATCACCATGTTGACAATTCCCTCACCACTGGCAGCAAAGTGGAAGCCCTCAGACAGACGGATCCTGCAGAGAAAGCAGCGCGCACACGCACATAGCATGCATTAGTCCACACCACCAATCAATCCAGCGAATATATACATACAGGAGAAAAGAGCTGAGACAATAAAAATGTAAAAGTGCATGAGGGTAAAGAAAGTGTAGAGGACTCACTCAGCAAGTGTGGAAAGGATGTGTGCAACAGCATGCAGTGAAACCACACCCCCGGGGCCACTCTGCACTGTCCACACCCAGCGCTGCTGTAGGAAATACCGTGAGAGAAACGCCATCGTGGAAGAGGTGCTGCGGCCCGTGGCCACACTGAGCGGCTGACCCAGTGCCTCCAGGTTCAACATGAAGGGCGTGCGGAAGTCCGTAGGAAGCTTCTCATACCTAAAACACAAGTGCAAAAGAGAGGTTAAATCCTGTAATTGACTGCTTTCTTTGTTAAAGAGATAAAGGTGGGCAAATGGTGAACTTGTGCCCACTGTAGCCTCAGATTCCCATTCTTGGTTGACAAGAGTGGGACTGAGTGTGGTCTTCTGCTGTTGTACCTCAAGGTTCTATGTGTACATGCTTTTCTGCTCACCATGGTTGTAAAGAGTGATTATTTGCGTTACTATAGTCTTCCTGTCCACTCAAACCAGTCTGGCCATTATCTACTGCCTTCCCCAATCAACATGGCTTTCCGCAATCTGTTTCTCACTGGATTGTTTTTTTGGGGGCTTATCACAGCATTCTGTGTAAAGTCTATAGACTGTTATGAGTGAAAGTGCCATGAGAAACAAAATATGCTTGTGTATGATATTGAAGAAAGAAATATAATAAGCAACAAACTTGAAAAACACACATCAGAGGCTATTTGAGACTTGCAGAGACAGAAGCAAGTAAAAGCAAAGATGTCATGATACCTAAAACCAGCCAATTTTCTCATAAAACTGCACCACAGTGAGCCTGAGAATAGATGCGGTTTTACAGGTAGATTTGATCACAGTTCTACCTGTAGAACCATTTTGACTGTTAGTCATAGTAATTTTTGGTATTGAGAAACCCTCTATTTCATCATCTTTGAATGCTTTGCACAGAACTACACAAATGGTATTACTGAGCCAAACAATGTCTTCTAAGTGACTATGTGATGTGTCTACTGCTGACCTGATCAGTAGTTTTTCCAGAGGTTTGTTGAAGATGACCACACATGGCCGGTCGGATAGAGCAGGCTTTGGTGCTTGGAGAGGTGGGGACTTGGAAGGAGACGCATTACCCAGATTCTTCCGTTTGGTTTTTGGCGTGGCCTCTTTATTTTGCACTCGGTGAGGGAAACGAAGTCTGAGAATCTGCTCTCTCAGCTCATCCACAATCTGCCAGCAGAATACAGATTTAACACAGAACATGACTGTGTCTCCCAAAGCACATACTTTGCATAAATCTGTGCAAATTTTCTTATTTATATTTTAAAAAGGGCTTCTAGATCCTGTGGCCTTAAGCTCAAAAATGTTTCAGAGAGAAAATGGTAAAAGCAAACTCTATTGTAGAGCTTCCAAGCCAAAGAAATTAGAAGCTGATAAACTTGGATGTTTGCTTAAAGCATTGTAAAGCTTTCAGAGACCTAAACATCTGAGCACAAAATGATAAAAGGTCTGATGTCAGACACTGTGTGGCTTCTGTACGGCTTTAATTGTGAATTTAGCATGTGTGCCTTAATGTACCTTGTTCCTGGTGTGGGCAGGGGTTCCTATGGGAAAGCCTAAACGTAGCACCATGCATGGAGCTTTGGAGATGAGGCGCACCAGGTAGAAGGAGATTGGCAGGTGATCAGCAATGCTGTTAGGTAACAAAACAAACAACAAAAAAAAGTGTCAAAGAGTTCAAGAATATTCGTACTTCATCATTTAGTTAGGCCAAAAAAAATTATATTTAACAGTGTACATTATAAGTCAATATTTCTTCAAATTTGAATACTTAAAAAAAAATATATATAAACTCCAGACAGTTTTTTGTTGCACATCAATATGCTACTAAAGTATATTCTCAAAGTCAAAATTCATTCATGGTAATCTTATTTATAAAAACAAAAAACTGAAAAATGCTGCTTGCATAAGTCTTCAACCCCTTCAGACTAGTGCTTGGTAGAGCCACCTTTTGCTGCAACAACAGCTTTAAGTCTGTTGGTACAAGTTCCTACCAGCTTTGTACACTCTCTGGGAGTGATTTTCACCCTTTCTTTTTAACAGTTTTGCTCTCGGTTATTCAGGTTGGTTGAATGTTGTGGGATTCTCAATGGGATTCACACTGGACTGTGACTTGCCCACTTTGGAATATTAATATTTTATGCTTGAAACCAATCCCATATTGTTTTGGACTATTGTCCCACTGAAAAATGAAGCATATTCCCTATATATTGCTCCATCCATTCTCACACCAATTTTGACAAGACAGGTTCTGATGATGAAGAGCATTCTCAGAGCATGATACAGTCACCACCATACTTCACTGCACAGATGATGTTAATTGAGGCATGGCATGCATTAGGTTTGCACCATACATAGTGCTTCGAAACTTGGTCAAATACGGTATCTCACTCTTGGTCTTATCACACAGAAAAAAAACACATCTTCACTGGGTCACACTTGTGTAAGTTTATATGGCTCTTCTTGAGCAACGGTTTGTTTGGAGCCACCCTCTGATATAGTCCAGTTATGCGTAGCTCTTGAGATGGTTGTCTGATGCTCGACTCTCATCGACGGTCCTCTTTAACTACTTCAGAGTGACTGTTGGCCTCACTGTGGCTTCATTCACCAGTCTCTGTCTTGTTTTTGTTTGTTGAGTTTTGAGGAAGAACCTTGTCGAGGTAGTCAGACTGACAGTCTCTTCAACGGCAATTCAACTGAGGTAGGTTTTGTTCATAGGAGTTGTTTTATTATTTTACAAGTAAAGGCCAAATACCAGTCAATTGGATCCTTGTTAAAACAATATATTTTATTTGGAGCTTCTGGAACCTGAGGGGTTAAATAACTATGCAAGCAGCACCGTTGCATTTTAACAATTTATAGTTAGATTAAATGTTGTGGAACTTTTGAGAGACAAGTTAGTTCCTGTTATCACTTATATTATTATTATTATTATGATAAACAGTCATTTCCACAACAGCATATTTATTTCATTCTCTCTTTCTCTCTCCTGTCATACAAGTCTTAGACTATAAGCTGTTACTATAGAAACAATACCATATTACAACAAGTGCATTAATTTTAACCTATAATGATTAACCTATCAGCTGAAAATTTTAACCTATCAGCTGGAACTACTATGCGTCTATACAATAATAATGCACACCTTCAACTGTGCATTGGTACAAGCGTATTTATAATTTCTTATTCAGACAAATCTCATAAATTACAGGGGGGTTGAATAATTGTGCAAGCCACTGTATGAATAAAATTTTTTGTGTGAATTGTGTGAATCTTTTAAATGCTAAATATACAAATATGCACACAAAAAAAGAAAAAATAAATAGACCAATATAGTATGCAATAAAAGCAGAGATTTAAAACATGAATGAAGGACTTGGAATGCAAGGCAACACAGTCCATAATAACTGATGTCTAATGTTAACACATTATTTACATTCAGCTAAATTGAGGAATCTTAAATTCAAAGCTGACAATTATCTTGCTGTGGTGTTGATTGGTTGTACCTGTAGAGGAGTTTGACGTAGGAGTAGCCCTCCACCAGGACGAAGCTGCTCCAGTCCCTCAGCAGTGATGTGAGAGCTGAGTGGGCTATTCTGCACTGGATGGTGCTGAACCTGCCGTTACTTCCTGCACTGTGGACGTGTTTTGGAACAGGACTGTAGGAGAGACGCAGGGCAAATATAGTGTTAATGTTCTGCTCAGTTCAGTCGTTTTTAGACTACTATTACAGCCTGGGACAAGGAGACACAACATATGAAAAAAGAAAAAAAAAAAAGGTAACTCACACATCGTGTTCTAGGATGATGGCGATACGGTGCATGTGTAACCAGCGCTGCCAGAAGTTGGCATCCATGGACAGGATGGGCTTCCAGTAGGAGGCAAACTGTGAATGGCTGGAGTCTTTTGAGCCACTGTGCTGTAAGGATAGGACCTGAAAGAGAGCGGGCTTGTGTTATGAACAGGGACACCTGCAGGGATTCCACACTAATCGCTTAAGGTAATGTTTAAACTAACCTCTACATCATGTACAGCTAGAACCCAGCATAGAATTTTTTGCAGAAGAAATTTTTTTTTTAATTATTATATTTTTCATAATATTGTTCTAAATTCAGTAAAAGGTACCCACCATGGATCCTTTATACCAGGGGTGTCAAACTCAATTGCACAGGGGGCCGAAATCCAAAACACACTTTAGGTCGCGGGCCGAACAGGATAAACATTTATTGAACACACTAAAACTAAACTTATCTTTTTTGAACATAAATATGAATAAAAACAGACAGGAATATTATTCCAACTCAAACCTTAAATAACTTATAATATTTTGCACTCCATAAAAATATATACTGTCTAAATTATACAAGTTAGAAATAAAGTAAACGTTAAAAGAACAAACATTCAAATTTCTTTACTCTTATGTCATTTTATATAAAAAATAAACAAATTTTAAATATTCCAAAAGATTTTGCTCTCCATAAAAATATATCCTGTCAAAATGATACGAATTCAAAATATGAACATGCTGCATAACAAAACCTGGAAATATAAATAAAATCTGTGCTTTTCGGCAATAACAAATCAAATCATTCAATTGTCTTTGCTCTTATGTCTTATTTTATCAGAGCTGGACGCCTGGCATCTTTTTTTGGCAACAAGTTTGTTTATGTTTGGTGTGAGGTTCTGTGTTGTGGAGACTCTCAGGATGGACTGCAGGTGCTCATCAGTGAGACGACGCCTGTGTGCTGTTTTGTTAGTCGTCATCACTGAGAAGAACTTCTCACACAGATATGTGCTACCAAACATGCACAAGGTTCGAGCCGCATGTAGAAGGAGTTGGGGCATTTCTGCAGGAATGGAGTGAATAAACTGTGCGGGCCCTGCAGTGTCGTACTTTGCCTTCAGTGTGCCATTACACTGCAGCTCAATCAGCTCCATCTGAATCTGCACAGCTGCAGTTTCCACATCGACGGCAAATGGGTTGCGAAGCAACTCAAAATTCTTTTTTTGTTCTTCAAAGTCACCAAAGTGCTATGCGAACTCAGTGCACAGTGCGCTCAGTTTATCAGAAAAGTGCGTATTTGGCAACACCGTTGTGCCAACTTGGTTCAACATTACTTGGAAACAGGGAAAGTGGGGCAAGTTGCACTGGTGCATTTGTGTCTTCCATAAAAGCAGCTTCACTTGAAATGCCTTCACTGCGTCATAGATGTCAACGATCATGCGGTCACGTCCCTGGAGCTGGAGGTTTAAGGCGTTGAGATGAGCTGTTATGTCAGCCAGAAATGCCAACTTGCATTTCCACTTTTCATCCCTAAAATTGGTGGTCTTTTCCTTTACAGTCCATGAACTGACAGATTTCGTTGCTGAGCTCAAAAACTCTGTTGAGAACTTTTCCCCCGACTTAGCCAACGCACCTCTGTATGATAAGGAATGTCAGCAAACTCTGAATCTATCTCCCGCATAAAGGACTGAAATTGCCACGTGATTTAAACCTTTAGCTCGGATAAAATTTACGGTTTGTGTTACAGTGCTCAGTGCTTCCTGGTGTATGATGCAGTGATATGCCGTTAACTCACCAATACAGTTCTCCTCCTGCATCTTTACTCGCATCCTTCCCACTAGTCCACTTTTTTCACTACACATAGATGGTGCTGCATCAGTTGTAAGTGCAATAAGTTTGTCCCAGGGCAGTTTCATGTCGGTTATACTTTGACATACATTTTCAAAAGTCTTTTCCAGTCGTTGTCCCGTGCATCGATTTAATGTCCATTATTTCCTCTGTAACGCGCAAATTGGAGTCCACTCCACGGATGAAGATGGCCAGCTGTGCAATATCAGTCATGTCAGTACTTTCATCCACAGCAAGAGAGTATGCAATAAAGTCTTTGCTTCTTTCACTCAACTGTGTTCTTAAATCAGTGGCTATCTCACAAACTCGATCAGCAATCGTATTTCTACTCAGGCTTACATTTGCCAACATCTGCTTTTTGTCTGGACATAAGACATCAAACACCTTGATCATGCAGCTCTTCAGAAATTCTCCCTCTGTAAATGGCCTGGCTGATTTGGCGATCTCCTCTGCCACGATAAAACTTCCTTTCACAGCAGCTTCACTTTGTGATTTTGCACGGGTAAATAACTTCTGCTGAAGTGTCAGATTCTTCTTTAACTCTTCTGCTTTCTGTATATTCTGCTCTGCATTCAGGTCTTTCAGGTTATTCTGATGTTTTGTCTCATAGTGCCGTCTTAGATTAAATTCTTTAATTACAGCCACATTAGCTCCACAAATGAGACACACGGGTTTACCGGCAATGTCAATAAACATATACTCAGCCTCCCATCGGTTTCTAAAGGCTCTGTTTTCAGAATCAACTTTTCTCTTCAGCATCGTGAGGGCTATCTTCGCAATAACTTGCAGCATCATAAGCTAGACTTGATTAACGCGGGAAGTGTTCGGCAAGGCAGCTGAAGCGCTGCATTATGGGATCTGTAGTTTATTGTGTTACCAGCGCTTCATATCGCCGGGCCATTAATAACAATAATATTTAAAATGATCTCGCGGGCCTTGAGTTTGACACATATGCTTTATACCATGTAACCCAGATAACTATGTCCTTAAAGTTAAAATGTTTATGTACAGTGAGGGAAAAAACTATTTGATCCCCTGCTGATTTTGTATGTTTGCCCACTAACAAAGAAATGATCGGTCTATAATTTTAATGGTAGGTTTAATGGTAGGTCAAATACATATTTCCCTCATTAAAAGTCATGTTTTGCAGAGGGATCAAATACATTTTTCCCCTCATTAAAATGCAAATTAATTTATAACATTTTAGACATGCATTTTTCTGGATTTTTTCTGGATTTTCTTGATGTTATTCTGTCCCTCACTGTTCAAATAAATCTACCATTAAAATTATAGATCATTTCTTTGTCAGTGGGCAAACGTACAAAATCAGCAGGGGATCAAATACTTTTTTCCCCTTACTGTATCTTGTAATTTCATGCATGTCTATATGTAGAACAGGAACATCAACACAGTCTTATCCGATGTGTAATAGTTGTGAGTCATAGTGAACGGACTTGTGTTTGACTCAAGGATGTTTCTCTGCTCATCTGAGGTTCTATATTATGCCTATTTAATGGTGACCTCACATGACCTCACATGTTGGGACAAAAATGACAAGACACAGTGATAGGTGAATGATAAGTGGTGTATCAGACAGATTACTGCTCTTACTGGTGTGGTGGATCCAGGTGGGATGTAGAAGAGAGGCACGCCATTTTTAGTACTTTCAGGAATCGTGTAGTGTTCTGGGATGGAGTTAAAGGACTGCAGATGAACCAGCATTTGGTCTGTCTGGTTAATGCTGCAAGGAAAAACAGACACTGAAGGTCATAAAAGAAATACACAGTACGTTATTGTCCGAAACCAAGTCCAATCCCAAGAATACATTTATGACAAAGCAATACTTATGTTGAACTCTTTTTCTGTGCTTCTGTTTATAATACAAGTCCAATAAAAAGCATGTTTTATTCAGATAGATTTCAGTTTCTTTTTGAGAATTTCTACAGCTAATGGCTCTCTGTCTAAGGTTTAAACACAAAAGGCATTACCAGAATAACAATTTGGAGTTGTGTTTGATAAATGAATAAAACTCAGATTTGACTGTATCCAGAAATGTTTCTTTCATAAAACAACACAACAACCGTACAATCAGTCAGGATGAGGCATTTCAGGATGAGCTTCTGTATTTTTTTTGTTCTGGCAGATGTGTGTATTACCCATGCAACGTGTTCCAGAAGCGGCGGATGACAGCGGTGCGGTACGGGCTGGTGATGGGTTTGCGTAGCGTACAGCTGAGGTCATGCAGGATGTCATAGCTGCCTTCCATAGTCACCTCCATCCAAGTGCTGCGCTCGGCAGGGAGGAGGGGCCATGATGACTCGGCCACGTACTCAACGCGCATGTTGTGCTTCCATAGCAACACCAACTTTACCTCCAACTGTGTGCCTCCTAAATAGAGAGAGAGAGTGTGTATGTGAGGCAGACAGAGTGAGAAGGTCATACCAGTAACCCTACCTATGAACCCACGTATTTCGCTGATCTCACGGATTTGTTTTTCTTTTCTTAACAGTAATACCTTACTCATGTCTTAGTGGATTATTATTGCTGTTATACTATTCATGTTACTTCTTAGTGTTAGTACACCTTAACTTTTATCTGTACATTTCTATTTATGAATACGTTCAGCTTTGGATGTTGTAGAGGTGTAGCAAAACAGCAAATTCAAATCTGATACTATTTCGATATGGCAATGTCTCGATACGGCAAAATTAAACATTGCCTGAATATGTGCCTTAATTTTCCATTTTCACTTTGTTAAAACATTCGACATTACAAAAGTACAGTAACTGAAACTTTCAGTCCATTCAGACTCTTTTCTTATTATGAAACAAAAACTGTGCATTAGAATGGAATAAAATTAAACATATCTAATTAAAACAATAGCTTGGGGTTGCCAGAGCTCAGCAAAAACTACACAAAATGACCTGAAACTATCCGAATTTGGTGAACTGGTTGAGCAGTGTGATTAACTTTAAATGTATATTACAACTCATACAAAATAGGTACTCTTTTATTATAAATAGCCTACTTTATTTTGAAGTATGTTAAATGTATTGTTTGAATCAAGAGCCTTGTACTCAATGCTATGATATGCTGTATTGTTACACCACTAATATTTTGTACTAAAGACAACATGAAAGCCATACCGAAATGAGTGAAACAATCATTAAAAGACAAAGTAAGAGAGAGTGTGTATTTACCCTTAGTGAAGCTGATGTCACGGATGGTGTAGCCCTCCCTCAGCCTGACTGATAACACACTGATCAGATCTGCATGCACCTCCTTCTCAGTGTGCTTCTTCCTCCGCAGCCCCAGAGCTGGATTCCCGCTCACCGATACTAGGTGCTCGTTAAATAGCCTGTGCTGGGAGACTACACACAAAAGAGTTTTCTTTCTCACATTTGAACACCTGAACACTAACCAGTTCATGTTCATAACGACAGCGTGCAGAGTGCCACACACACTTCTATATTTGAAGCTCAGATGGTTCAAATTAGAGGGAAAAAAGTGGAAGGTTGGACACTTTATTTTCTTTTGAGTGGGAGCCAGGTATAAAACTCAGGGGACAAAGAAAGGCCATGTTCATTAACCTGGGTGCTCATTTACTACTTTCCTTCATTCATTATCAGTAACTGTATCCTGGAAAGGCTCACAGTGGTGTAAATTACATTTTTCTTTCTTTCTTTTTTTAAGAGCAGGCAGTAATGGGAATTAACACACACACGCAATAATACACACA
>JAOUWY010000030.1:20063169-20075462 GCA_025728095.1 Prietella phreatophila
GGCGTCTAAATAGCTATGTCATTAAGCACAACACCAAACACCTGTCCTCTTGAATGAAGCACCACAGCGGCCTCCAGCAGCCGTGGTGTGACATGACAGTCCTTTCAGGACATACAGGCTGTAGTACTCTCTCTTATGCTCTAGGAGGCACTACATTCACAAACACAACACAACCTGTTGTGGAACTGACTGCATATCCCCAATGATGCCATGTGCACTTATGTATAGTTAATCTAATGCAGTGTCAGCACTGCTGTTTGATGGATTTGTCTCAAGTCTTAAGTGGTGATTTTACTTATTTACTTACTTATTACCATACTTCCTAATCACCTCTGACATAAATCACACAGACTGACAATTCCCAAATGTTTGGTAAGGTGCTGTCACTTTTCCTATCTGTAGGAAAAGCATATAAAATGTAATTATAATTTTAACTTCACACACTGTTTGACACACAAAATGACACATTTTTCTTCTATCAGTTTTTCTTTCCAAAATGAGAGATATCACCGTCTGTCTTCTGTCAAGGATGCATTAGTCATTGATCGATATCCAATTACATCCCATCACTCCACAGGTATCATTATTGTGTCATGTGTCTGTCACATAGAGGGGCTTGCTTTACTTTAGCTATAGAATAAATGTTATTATTGGCATTTATTATGTCATACGGTGTTAAGATCTTTCAAAAAGCAGCTTGCTTTACTTTAACTAATGAAAAAGAATTAGTATTGTGTCAAGACTTACTTGGTGTCTGAAGTTTGCTTTATTTAAGTTTGGACTGGAGCCGTCTCACTCAAAATGTTTACTATAAAAACATGCCTAAATATTCATATACTTGTTTTGACATTGTTGAAGTACATGATCTAATACGTTATGTTGCAGGGATATTTTGTGTCAATTATGCTGTGCAATAGCTAAAATATTCTGTGTTGGTAATTCTAAAGTGAAATTATGTATATTGTTGGTATCCAAAATGACAAAAATGACATCTTAGCAATATCTTGAATATAGACAAATGTACCTAGTATTTCCTATTATAAGATTACAATAAACTAAATATAAGATTATGAAAAATATTTCAAACCATTTGTACTCATTTCAAGCTCAAAATAGCAGATAATGTTGGTCATGTTAAGCATTTATTTCTAGAAAGAAGAAAGATTCTATTATCTACCAATAGAATAAGAAAACTAGAAGCCTGAAATGAGTAATAATGTCTAGAAACAGGTTTAATGAGCTTATATTTGGTTTATTATTATCTTATAATAAGGAATACTACATCAATTTGACTACAGTCAAGATATTTTCACTTTTTAAAATGGCTTTTTGTTTGCAATGCAACCTCCAAACGTTCTGGTAGAATTCTACCCTTAAGCATGTGAATGCATCAGGCTGTAAGTCTATGTGCCATTATTTCAGAACCAGATGCAGTCTGAGGAAGAGATATTTATGAAAAAGATTTCGGTAAAATGTTATCTACCGTTTCCTCAGAGTTCCATTACGAAATTAACTACCAGAGAAGTATAGTATCAGCTGATGGAGTATCTTTGGGGTCTTAATGACGCACAGGATTTGGTCATTTTCACAGTTCCGAATAAACGTAAAGATGATTCTAAATTGCAAACTGGTCGTCAAAAACAGTTCACAATCGTTCAAACAGGGGTAAGACGGACAACTTTCTGTTTTGTCCTCACTAATACACGTGCGCACACACACACACACACACACACACACACACACACACACACACACACACACGCAAGCACACTCACACGCACACCATGTAACACTGAAAAAACCACTCCAGTGTTATGGGGTGCGATGGGTGAATGAAACTGATTAGCAATACGATCAATATACACTCATTATAGATCCATGAAACTGAGAGAGAGAGAGAGAGAGAGAGAGAGAGAGAGAGAGAGAGAGAGAGAGAGAGAGAGAGATCTGCTGTTGGAGTGTATGGTTTAACTCAAATGTAAATGAGGAAAGCAATGATTTAATATTCTTATAAAAGCCAAGGAGTAGCCATCTATGCTTTCTGGGACAAGAGCATTTGGAAGAGTAATCTTGTCTCTCTCTCTCTCGCTCTCTCTCTCTCTCTCTCTCTCTCTCTCGTCTGGATCGATACTCAGTAGAGTGCAATAACAGCAGGAGGCCTCAGTGCCATTAAGTCTACACACAGAGACAGTGAGGGTTGGGTAAGCCGTTAGGAAGGACTCTACATCACCCTGACATGCTGTCATATACACACACACACGCGCGCGCTGACTGACTGACTGACTGAATGTATTGCTATTGATAGATAATGCACCTAACCCTATCTGTAACCTCAGTAACTATAAGGAAACATTTCGGCTTTATTAGCTTTTCAAATAAAAACTTTTTTAGAAAACAAAGGACCACCCAAGATTCTCACAATGTCCAAACTGCAATATGTTCTTGTTATCACGGATATGTTTTGTCCCCGCAAAACTCCATCACACACTGATTCACACACATCTATGCACAAATCAACATTTGAAACCCCCACACATACGTCACCAGCCTGAGATGTCTAACCTTCAAACATGATCAATAAAAATCACACCCACAGGCACTCACAAACCCAGACAAAAGTGGTTTATGGACTCACCTGTCAACTTGATTAAGTGCTGCGACTGTCATTGCTCTGATTGCTAATGACACTGAGTCAAAGTACCACCAAGAATTGAACCCACTACTAACCTGGGGCATGTAGAACACTCTTGATTTCAACGCCCTTAAAGCACACACCACAATGACTTCAGAAAACTTATCTCCGCTCCCCCTGCTCATCTTCAACAGTTTCTCAGCAATACAATCACACATTATTGCCCACTTTCATCCAGAAGAAGTTTTACACATCCTCGACAAAGCAGCAGTTTATAAAGTTTAATCTACTGTGCAATTCTATACTAATATGATAGACAGAGTTCTCACATCAGCCCTTATCATCTGCTTCAGTACATCATCCTCCCAAGAAAAGAGGAAATTACAAGACACTATCAGGACAGTAGAGGAAATCATCAGCAGCAGTTTGGAGTCAATACAAAACCTGTGTGCAGGTGTGCACTGATGTCAACTGTCACATCCCACCATAAAAACAGACTACTCCAAAAAATACTATCATCAGAAAGGTGTATTCTCGGATATTGATAACACAATCTGCATGCTATTGTATTAGTTTCTCTCCCCTGGTAGTCTCTCTTAATCTTAAACAAACTTGCAAGAGCTTTAGCATTCTGGTCCACTTCTACTTATGCTGAGTTGCCAAATGTAAACCATATGCAGTCATTATTTCATAAAGCTTTACTTACGCTGTGTTCACAAGTACATTTTGACATTTATGTATGTTGTCACTTCTTGTAGGTTTGTTTTTGGGTTTAGACTGATAAATGGTCAAACATGGAATCTCCTCCCCTGATGTCTGATTGGTTGACACAGGCTGGTGAACCTTTTAAATGGAAAACAGAGACACAATCGTTTTCTATGCATTGCCATGGTTTGCTGAGTGTCGTCTGTTTATAGCAAAGACATGACTTCTTGGATACCAAAATGTCTTGGTGAGAGTAGCTTTACATACTCTATATGGCCAAAAGTATGTGGACACCTGACCATCACACACATACAATATGTGGTCCTTCCCAATGTCTTTGTATGCTGTGGCTTTGAGATTTCCCTTCACTGGAACTAAGAGCCCTGAACAAAGACATTGTTTGCTAAGGTTAATGTGGAAGAACTCAAGTAGCCCAAGCCATGACCTCAAACCACTGAACACCTCTGGGATGAATTGGAAGTCTAACTGCTTAGCATTTCACTTGACATCAGTGCCAGAACTCACTAATACTCTTGTGGCTGAATGACCACAAATCCTCATAGCCACACCCCAAAATCTAGTGAAAAGCCTTCCCAGAAGAGTGATGGCTGTTATAACAGGAAAGGGGAACTAAATTTGTGTTTATGCCCAGGGTTTTGGAATGGCGCATATGGGTATGATAGTCAGGTGTACTTTTGGCCATACCGTGTACATCCATACATATGTATAGTTTATTTATTAATGGTACAATATACAAATGTAAACTGAGACGTGAGACAAATTCCTACACCACACACAAATAACAAACAACATAAAACCTAATTACCTAACCAAAGCTTTTCCAGCAACCAACACCCCAAATTTCAATGTGAGAATCATATTTGATACAAGACTGGTCCAGTGTGAAGACCATGCTCTATAAGGTTTAACCACAATTTTAAAAAATATATTTTTTTGCATTGTTAAGGGTTCTTAGCATCCTAATCTTCCTCTCAGATTAAAACACGACAACACTCTGTTAGAATGTTATGGGTTTTCCCATAAAAGACAAATTGAAGACCTCAAGATTTAACTATATATTTTTTTATTATTATTATTATTATTATTATTATTATTATTATTATCATTATTATCAGAAGACTGTTTATTGTGTTGTAGACAATACTATCCCTATTTCAGATAAGTTAACTCTTGTCAAGAAGAATTCACTGGAATGCCAAGGAAATATCCTTCCAGCTTCCTATCAGCATTATGTCTGTAGATCAGTCTAGGCTTCACTTTGTGACCTTTTACAATTTAAACCTGTCTGAAAGTCAGCACTCTATTTCTCCAGCATGTGAAAGGGCCACACAAATGCCAGCCGACAATTCCTATAGGTTACTTTCTCTTTTCGCCAACATGCCATTTCTCTCAGTGCACTGGGTGTTCAGTACACACATTTTATTCATTAATCGTTAATCCACCTTTTCCAAGATTTCAGATGGAAATTAATATGATTAAAGTGCAAGCTGTGCAATTACTGCCAGCTATTCACTGTGAAAATGGGCATGTTAATGATTAGAAATGATGAACTAATGTAGAGTTTCTTAATGTATTAAGGAAGTTCAACAACTACAATAAATTAGTGTTTCCTAAATAATTTCTCAAGTACCCCACTGGATGGTCCACATGTTTGCTCTTTCCAGCTCCTAAGTCACTTAAAAAAAAAAATACTGAATAACAACAATGAATATTCAGAGTTCCTTACATAATTTAACTGTACTTCCTTGTTTCCTTTCCTTCCAACCCTTCCTCATGTCTTAGCTCCTTAGGAAGTCTTAAAATATCCTCAGATTAGAAGATTAGAAAACTTATTGAACAGTTATACATCTCTATCACACTCGATCAGACAACACAGATCTGCATTTATACTAGATGTGATTAAAAAAATTAACAAAAACAAAAACCCTAGCTTAGTTTGTATTGGGGCATATACAACCTCTCCAAAAGTATTGGAACAACAAGGCCAATCTTATTGTTATCGCTATACAATGAAGACATTTGGGTTTGAGATCAAAAGATGAATATGACATGATGGATCTGAATTTCAGCATTAATCTCCTCATATTTACCACTAGATGTGTTAAACAACTTGGAATATGGCACCTTTTGTTTGAAAACAATGACCCAAAACACACTGCCAACACAACAAACGACTTCATAAAGGGAAAAAGTGGAAGGTTTTAGACTGGCCAAGTCATTCATCAGACATAAACCTGGTTGAACAGCATTTCACCTCCTGAAGAGGAGACTGAAGAGTGTTATTTACTTTCATTTACTTTAGTTCAAAGGTAAATATCAGGAAATTAAAGCTGAAATTCATATCTATCATCTCATATTCATCTTTAGATCTCAAACCAAATATTTAGCAAAAACAAAACAATTAGCCTTGCTGTTCCAGTACTTTCAGAAGGGACTGTATGAAACTGATTTCTTGAATCACTGTATTAAATAACATCCCTTGTTCCCTAGAGGTTATAGAAATCCTCAGTAAAAAATGCACTCAAGCTGTCAGGGGCTGAAAGAAAAAACCTTGTATGCTGAGCTCTTTGCTTTCATGCAGGTAGGGAATGTACATGCATATCTGAAGTCAACTGGAGTATATCTGACTTCAGATGACAGGATGAAATCAGCCTCTGATGGTGCTAGTTCTTCAATGCCAGCTTGCCGTGTCATGGCCCTAAAAGACCCTAAACAGTTTTACTGCACAATCAAACATATACACATGTGAAAGAACACAAGTGTTCCATGCTTCTGATGTTGCTTTTTAGCAGTAAGGTTCTTATATATTATAAGAGGGGGCAGTGGTGGCTTGACGGATGAGGTTCTGGGTTACTGATCGGAAGGTCAGGGGTTCAAGCCCCAGCACTGCCAGGCTATGAGTCACTGCCAAGCTGCCACTGTTGGGGCCTTGAGCAAAGCCCTTAACCCTCTGTGCTCCAGGGGCGCCGTATCATGGCTGACTCTGCGCTCTGACCCCAACTTCCTAACTTGCTGGGATATGGGAAGAAAAAGAATTTCACTGTGCTGTACTGTATATGTGACCAAATACAGACCCATTAGCATTATATTATCTGGAAAACCTGTCAACTTCAAAATGACGCAGATGTCTCACTACCTTGCTTTCAGCCTTATCTGAGCAATTGATGGTTACCTCCTATTTCTAAAATGTTTTGTGGTGTGTACCAAAGAACACAGCAACCATTAAAAGGATACTGCCCTCTTTGCTCGTTTCCTGCATACTCTCCATTCCAGGAAGGGCAGAGGCCACACGACGGAACAGCTGAGAAACAGACAGAGGAGAAAAAGAGAAACAGACACCACTATGACACACTGTTATTAAAGGCCTACATTTTGGGTTTATGATCGGTGGGTCTGTCGGGGGGGTCTCCTGTCACACACACACACACAACATCGAGACATTGAATTCAAAGGTTTCACTGTAAGTATAACCTGTTCATTATGTGTTAAAAACATGCCATACACTCTCTTAACCCAGAGTGACTACTCTTACACAGATCATGTTGTTTTTTTTAATTACCATTCTTCTTTTTATTTAACGTCTTTTTAATGTTGTCTGACTACTTGGCTCATAATTTTTGCGGTAATTAACGGTCTCTGTTGAGATGTCCGTGTAAACAATCATTAAACAAATAAATCCCGATCTAAAGTGTATTTAAATGTAATACCCAGCACTGAAGGGAGTCTAGTTTTCCTTTCGGGACAGCATGCAGGTGTACTTTCACAAAGTTATAAATAGAAGCAAATTCCCCATGCAGACCATTTGCGCAGACTGTATCTGGTTCGGCTGCAAAAGACCTTCCATGGGTCAGAGGAGAAGCAGACATCAAACAGCACTTTTGAGAGCTTTTTGAGAATGAGTAGCTCTTGGAGATCTGGAGAGAAAAGGTGACGAGACACGATGTCTGGAGCAGTGCTATAACTTACCGCCATGTCCACTCTGACTTATTCTATTACTCCAATGTTAGTAGTTGAGTTTAAATGATAAATAATAATAATAATAATAATAATAATTACAAGGTAAGAACTAGTAGGATAGAAATCCCTCTACCACATACATATTTAGAATAACAGACACTCTACTGAATTCTGGGACACAGGATATACACAGAATTATCAATTTTTCTTACACACAGCACTTAGTGTATTGTATGCACCCACATTCCCTGCCATCAATCACATCACACTGGCCAGGAGGACAGTGGACCATTAGGCAGCAAGAGGCAGTGAACCGGCAATGTTTGGTTAGCTTCCTCCAGGCAGTTGCTTTTGGAGGGGAAAAAAACAAAAGAGCCATAAAGCACTTTTAAATGGCTGGAACAAAGGTTCAAACATGAGCCAATGCAATTAGAAAACACTCTCTCTCTCTCTCACACACACACACACACACAAACCTGATAGATAGAACCTAAAAGCCTTTAACTATATGCACTGATCATTACATTTGGCATGTGAAAGGACATGTGGGCATGTGTGCAGGGAGCAAAGGCTAGTCCGTCTCCTCCGATCCCACAGAAGCGCTACTGTAGTACAAATTGTTGAAAAAGTTCATGCTGGCTATGACATAAAAGTGTCCGAACACACAGTGCATTGCAGCTTGCCGTGTATGGGACTGTGTAGTCACAGACTGGTCAGAGTGCCCATGCTGACCCTTGTCCACCACCAAAAGCATCTACAATGGGCACGTGAGCATCAGAACTGGACCATGGAGCCATGGAAGAAGGTGGCTCTGGTCTACCGTTCATGGCAGCGGTTTTCCCTAAAGGCACTGGCCTGTTTCAGCAGGATAATGTGCCCTTTTGATATATACTCCAATCGGCTGTAACCAATCTAATATTGTGCCACAAGACCTCTGAAGATGAATAAAATGTCTACTTTTTGAAGAAAGCTTGCCAGAAAGGTTCATAGAGCATCTAGTTGAGACTAGAGATAAATTAAAATTGTCAAATAAATTCTAAATACAATTATTTTACATCTCAGTGGTGTTTACACAAAGCCTCAAAATTAGATTTGCAGAAGAGCACATCATACTGTTCTGCTTGAATTGATATTATGGCCAACATTTTTCAATTACCTCCGCACAGTAATCCGTTTATCTGATTTTGCTGGTGTTAAGGATAAGTAAGATAAATAAGCAAATGTATCTATCGATTGCAGTCTTATCACACTAATGAAACTGTGGCTGCAGGGCTCACAAACTAAAAACTGGGTATTTATTTACTTATTTATTACAGTCACCCAGAAACAACGACAAGCCATGCACTGATGGATTGGTTAGTGTGAATACTGCATAAGGTATACAGAAAGCTTATAATGCTTTTGCTGACAGCACTGAGTGACTCAATCTGTAGTGAGAAATATCAGATCTGTCTGTATCGTCACCCTGCACCATCTCTCTCTCTCTCAAAAAAAACAAAAAACCACAGTTCATGCAACAATAAAGTGCTAATGAGCTGAAAGAATGAGAGCAGTGTATCTGTGCTTAATCAGACCAACAGACACTTCATTCATTACTGTGCATTCAGTTACTGCCCTGAATTACCTCATCTATTTAGCAACATGCTGCATTATACTGCATGTAAATTTACCATGCATCTGAAACCGTTACATAAACGTAGGGATCAATATCAGAAGAAATGTATGACATGAATACACATTCTGAAGTCTGTTTTTTTTTAGATACTTTTTAAAATATTTTGCTAGAATAAGATACTTTTATGGGTTAGAAAATTACACAGAAAGCATAACTATTTAAAAAAATACAGGTTTCTGTGTACAATGGCATCAAAATCAGGAAAAAGCCTATTGGGAAAATAACATTTCACTATCAAGGAATATTACTTGCAGTTACTTCATTAACACAATAATATAAATATATATAATACATAACGATGAATTTGAGTGCAAACAATATGTGTGCACATACATGTCACACTTTTCATGACTTCTAATGACATAACATCATGATGACACAATTCTAATGTTATCTGAGAGCAGTGGGACAACACCCCCCATGCGTGTTGCCCTGGGAAAGCCAATCGCATAGTAAAATCTGTGATTATACTTTATATGGCTCAGAAAAGTACAGGCTTTCCTGAACTGAAATATATTTCTATGTTCTTTTGCACTGATCTCAACCATCAGTGAAGTTAATCATTTAAAATCTGGTTATCCCTAAAAAGTGAAAAGGAAGACAATTCCATTAAAACATTTCATTCCAGCAGTGCAGGAGATTCACAGATCTTTTGGCAGCTGATGTCGGATTACTGAGTGAACTGATTGGCATGAAGAGCTCCAACAACTTGATTAAAGCCTGACTTTCTCTGTCTGAAAAAAATAACGTAGTTAGCATGGTTTTAGACATCTTTAAGCAGGCAATGTTTTTACCAGCATGGTTATTAAACTCAAAATGATCTTTGCAGGAACATGGCCTACGCAAGACTTAAATGTGAATAAAAATTCCACATTGTTTTGTTGAAATATATTTAAGATTTATGTTGGAAAAAAGTTACATCCATTATGTTATGGGTCAAAATGACTGCCACAGATTAAATACAAACAAAAACAGTAAAAGAACAGCTTAAAACAGTAAACTTATATTATGAAGAAATATTTGCATACAAGTTCATGACCCTAAATGAGGAAATGTCAAAGAATTTCAAAGAGAAAAAGACAGATTAACCAGTATTTCAGACATCTCAAAGGTGGAAATTGGTCAAATTGACCCATAACATAATAGGACGGTTAAGTTAAAGCATGTTGTAGTTTGTAAAACTGAGAAAAACCTAATTTTTCATCATTTTTGGCTGATTGTCAGAATTCAGCCACAGAGACATCTAATTGGATTTCCCAGAACTCTGCACATATTGCTTCCAATACCAGTTAGCTACATTAGCCCTGTAGTTCTGTTACAAAACTGAAGAAGTATTAGACTTCAAAACCTTAGACTTTAAAACATGTTTTGGTTGAGCACCATAATATATTTGATTACGTCTGAGCTTTCCTTTGAATAAGAGCAACAGTCTGGTGTCGACTGACTTAATATTCACTAATTACATAACTTAATTACTTCAAAACCTTACAAAAGCAGAAGAGCAGGAATAAGTGCTTAAAAGCACAAGGAAATTTATGATTTAGGAAGTTTAATACATAAGAATGCAAGACTCTATAGAGTCTGCACAGGGTTTCGTGGAGTTTTTTTGTTTTATTGTTGTTGCCAAAAATGGTTAATTTTGCTGTGAATCGTTAAAAAATTTGCTATGCAACTTGCAGAGTTTTTTGTGCTTTTTTTGCGGAAAATTGCACGAAATTGTTCTGCACGTTCTTTCGCAATGATGTTTGTTGGTAAATAAGACCTTCTAACTACACTCATGTTTGACGCACATTCGAAGAGGGCTTTGCGCATTGTGATGTCGTCACATTACACGTTTTGGCCCAAATCTGCGGAAAATATGCGGTAATTTAAAAAACATTGCAAGCTCCTCTGAATACTGTGGTGTTTCCTTGATTTTGCATTCATTTCTGCGATCGCAAAATCCTGGAGGGACTGAATGTATGTATGAATGTAGCTGCTGAATGTAGATGGCTGCGCTGAGCCTATCATCTCTATCAGAATAAGTGTCTCATTTAGATGCAGCCTATGATGCATATAAAACTGTGGCTTAAACTTGCTTCTCAGCCCACTCAGTACAGAGGGAGCCAAAGACACACACACACACACACACACACACACACACACACACACACACACACACACACACACACACACACTCGTCAGTGGGGAGAGAGAAAACATGAGAGACAGAGGGATGGGGCAGTGAGATAGAAAGAAGAAAACAGCTAATCAGAGTTGGTGTCAGCTCTGCGCCTCTTCCACCTCTGCGCTTAGTCATCCTGACTCACTGCTTCGACTACACCTCAGACGACAAACCCGGACAAACGCAGACTGTTCTCACGCCCACACACATACGCACACACTGCTCTCATCCTGCTGGCTGAGTGTGGGCATTAAGGAGAAACTCACCTGCTTGACGTTGTATCCTGTCTTAGCACTGGTCTCGATAAACATCACGCTGAGCTCCTTTGCCCGTTGCTCACCCTCCTCGATCGTGATCTGCCTGTGGAGAGGAACGTTTATTTCAGTGCTTTGATTTTCTGTGGGTTTAGCCTAAAATAGATCATAGTACATAATACTCATTATAATGGAATTGGTAGTCTGACAAAATTGAATGATCAGACATGTTGTCGAATTTCATTAGAATTAAGTTAAGACCGAACACTGACCCCGCCCATAAACCAACCCTTAATCCTAAAGTGTAAATGTATTTCAAGTTCATGTTGAGTAAGATGCTCAAATGCAATCAGAACAGCAGTCAACTCCCACAGCTAGCCAGTGTCATAATACCATGAAGTAATAAATGCAATGCAAGGATTTAGGAATGAACCAATCCCCTTATCCATTTGCATTTCAATAACAATATCAGATCTCCGAGTATCCCTTGATACATGATACAGATTCAATGACATCCTTTTAGCAACCTGACCAAATATCTGCGAGCTCCTGTTGCCAAGTTACAGGAAACATTAGAGGCAAAATGGTGGCATGCGTTCTAATAAGTTACATCCAGGGCATGATCAGTGTCAACAACTAATCTCGTGGGGCTGGATGTGATCTTCAACAGGAAAATACATCTGGAGACACTAATGAGAAATTGTGGCTTAAGGGCGAGTAGGAAGGTAGTGGACACTTTAGTGCCATAACTACGTATGTCAGTGGAAGGGATTTGAATATATGTTAAAGCATTAAGCATTTCAAATCTGTACCAGCCCTCAAACTGACATATATTATCAGATAAGTACATTCCTCGGAATACCGCCCATTAAATCCATATGAACT
>JAOUWY010000030.1:20096031-20108395 GCA_025728095.1 Prietella phreatophila
CAGTCCAAAGACATGCATGGTAGGCTGATTGGCATGTCTAAATTGTCCGTAGTGTATGAATGGGTGTGTGAGTGTGTGTGTGTGTGATTGAGCCCTGCAATGGACTGGCATCCTGTCCAGGGTGTACCCTGCCTTGTGCCCGATGACTCCTGCGACAGGCTCCAGGTTCCCCGCGACCCTGAAGAAGGAATAAGCGGTTGAGGATGAGATGAGATGTAGTGGTAGTAACACCTGACATTTCCTTGGTATGCTTTACTGGTGGTTGTAAAAAAAAAAACTTGGAAAAAAGGTTACCCCCACATTCTCTCCATAATCGTTCATGTGTGTAACTCATCAGTGTTGTCATGTGATCGATTAGTCTATAAGCTTCGAAAACAAGTCTGGCTTTTAGAATTGTCTTGTTAGCAACTGTGCTCATTAACTTTATACTTTAAAAATTATAAACGGAAGTAGCACTTATAATACACTAAACTTTGAGACATTCCAAGCAAAACACATCCATGGTTGCAAAAAGTTACTCCCAGTGAACTCTTCAAGTTCTTTTAGAAACATACTGTACAGTGTGCAATGTATTAATCATGGTGTTAGAAGCCAAACAGCTGCAAGCACTAAAGGAGAATAAACACAATTTGAGAGACAGACAGTTTTACAGAGTGTTTTCATACATCTGAACACTGCAGCCCTGCTAGGATTTTAAGCAGCTTAGTGCAAATATTGAGGTGTGGACAAAGCCTGTGCTAATGGACTGCTGCGCCTCGGGTACATATGTTGGGACGGATCGATGCAGGAGAGCTGATCAACACTGTAATCCCTCACAGTGGATAAGCCAGGAGCTCATCCGCTTCTGTCTGCTGGTGTGTTGGGCCTGATGCAACACAAAAGAGCTGATAAACAGAACAAGACAAGGCTAAACTGCTGCACTGAATGGCCAACAGATGCCAATGCTCTGTGTGTGTGTGAGAGTGTGTGTGTGTGTGTGTGTGTGTGTGTGTGTGTGTGTGTGTGTGTAGGAATCTGTACTTGATCTACTCAAAATAAACCTAAAGTATTTTAATGAATGAGATTTAGTGCTTATCTATTGATCCTGTCAATTAATATCTTTATTACAGGCAGGCCACAGGATTTTTGGATATAAGCTCAGGACTCTAAACAGCTCTCAGCCCTGGTATTTCACCAGTCAAGTCAAGTCAATGTCTTATATATAAAGCACATTTGAAGATAACAGTAGTTGATCCAAAGTGTTGTACAGAACATCATATAACATCGCATTAAATAACATAATAAGACAAAGAATAAAAATAAGTTTTAAGAGAAGATTTTAAAAATAGCTAAAGATGAAGTGGACCTCACGTGAAAGGGGAGACTGTTCCAGAGTTTGGGACCAACCATCACACTTAGTCTTAGTATGACAACGGAGGACAGATAAAATAAGTTGATTTCAGGATCATAGTGTTCTGGTAGGAGAACAGGGATGAAGGGGAGGTGATGTGACAAAAACTTGTTGAAGATATTTCTACCATAAATTCTATGTTTCACAATAAAACAGTAGCATTGCAATTTTTTCAATAAAAACACATTAACATGCAAACATAAACGTATAAATAAAAATTCATTTTAAGGTAATATTTTTGAAGATTCAGCAAAACATTTTAACACCAAATTATCTGCTTCCAATTACTTTTAAATTATTGTAAAAAGTACATTAAAATGTGGGTGTTTTCACATATAGTTCTTTTTAAATGAACCGTACTCGTACCTGTTAAAGTGAACCCGAAAGGGAACTAGTTGAAAATGGTCTCAGTGCTTTTGGTGTTCACAATACAACTGGATACAAAAGGGTACTTGGTTCACTTTCTGAAAATTTTAGCGTTGATGAGATCTCAGACCACATGCCGTTCACACTACAACCCCCTTACCACAGCTTAATAGTGAATATGCCATTCGAAATGGCTGCTTCACATGATGGACTCATTTGGCTGAAATGCTATGATTTGGTTGAAAAACAGATTCACTTCAAAGCAGATTTAAAGTGAAATACCAGAAGCCTTTTTGATAGTGAAAAATCAGCTTATGCTTCATGACATGGTGCTATTGGCTGATGTGAGTGACTGAGGTAGACAAAATGTGTGCACAATGATAATGAGTCTTTATTGGTCACATATACATTGCAGCACTTTTTTTCCGCATATCCCAGCATGTCAGGAAGCTGGGGTCAGAGCGCAGGGTCAGCCATGATACAGCACCCCTGGAGCAGAGAGGGTTAAGGGCCTTGCTCTAGGGTCCAACAATGGCAGCTTGGCAGTGCTGCGGCTTGAACCTCAGACCTTCCGATCAGTAACCCACCAAGCCACCACTGCCCAATACACTATATATATATTACACGCATACAGTATACTAATAGTATTATACAGCAACTATTGTATAACACCTGTCCTTGACACAATACTATTCTTACTGCTGCCTAACAAATTAAGCTCTATAACATAATTGCTATTACCTCAGTGGCTCTATTAGCTTATCTGTCATGTTGCTACCTAACATGTTGACCTTATTGTGGGACCACATGACCCCATGGAAAGCTATTTGAGTTGTTTTTCTGTTCGGTAACAGAAAACTGGAGCGATACATGTGCAGAAACTCAAGTTCTTTATCTACAAAACAAAATTTGAAGCACTGACTGAGACCATTTTGTTTTCACAATGCACAAATCAATCAAACCATAACATGAACCATTTGAGGATCTGAGATCATTTGGAGTGTTCACATATACATGTTATATCGGCTCGAGACCACATTGAATGCTCGAACGAACTAGGTGTGAAAACGCCCTAAAAGAGAAAACAAGATTCCCAACATACCCAAAGTGTATTGTGACAAAATTGATCATGATATTGATATTATATCATCATATCACCCAGCCTTAGCTCACCCCATGGATGTAGATATAACATGCCATCATGCATTGCAAATATTATGGCCTTGAAACAAAGATTTAATGTGTGCTATTATGTCTTAGCAGGCATATGATAATTACTTATTTAAGTATACTTATCTAAATCTACTGATTTATTCTTCAGTTTTCTGTTATGTGAGTATTCTGTTGAAGACATTTTGAAAAATGACTTGTTAAACCAACTAATAGGCAATGTTATGATTTTCTCCTTTGTGTTAAATACTTATTAAAATACATAAAATTCAAATGTGTTGATCAACAAACAATAGTATATCAAAAAAAAAAGAAAGAAAATGCCAGAGAGAGGGGGAAAAATTGTGCTACCTCTTTAGCTCCGGTGTTAAATATAGAATTCAGTACAGCATGAGAGGTACTCACATGAATATATCTAGAACAAATTATTCATATTCATTTAAATTATTAAGTAGCCCAGATGCTTGGTCTAAGTCCCATACAGTGCTGTTTCCTCTTTACACCTCCCGAGCATCACAGGACAGGAAACAAGGAAAGAGCTCATAATGGAGCAGAAGGGAAAATGAGTTCCTGATACATCTAATACTCATTTAGGGCAGTCTACCTGCCACGGCATTTCATGTGTTGTGTACGTATATAGCGTAGTGTGCATCTAACTGCAAAAGTGCTTAAGGTATAGTGTGTGCAATTCACATTTCCGCAACTTCAGCATTATGGATGCGGCACCTGAATATTGACCGCACAGTGTCTCATTTCCTGCACAAGCTTAGCAATAATGTGCTTAACTGGTCATGTGGTCTTTCAGGGAGAACACTCAGTATATTTACATGGACAACTATAATCCAATATTAACCCGATTAAGACAATACTCTGATTAAGAAACTACCATGTAAACAGTTTATTTCAATAATCTTTGATTATTGTAGCACATGCAACAGCACATCCTGAAGTGGTTAACTGTTATTATACCACAGCAATTAGCCAACACTAACAATTTTATTTGTTAAAGAATGACACATTATGCGGACCCTCCAGGATTTTGCGATCGCATAAACTAATGCAAAATCAAGCTAACTCTGCAATATGCGTAGGAGCATGCATTCAGCCAAAGCTCTCTTCGATTCACGTACGTCAAACATGAGTACAGCTAAAATGTCTCGTTTTACCAACAAACTTCATGATGACAGACTGAGCAAACAATTTCACGCAGCTGTAATTTCACCAATTCAAGTAGTTTTCCATAAAAAAAGCACAACATTTTTTGGAAAAGCCACAGCCACATTAAGCATTTTTGGCCACAACAATCACAATGGACTGACTATACTTGGGGGCACAGTGGTTTAATGGTTGGCACATTTGCCTCACATCTCCAGGGTTGTGTAGAGTTTGCATGTGCTCCCCGTGCATCAGGGATTTCCTCTGGATACTCCGGTTTCCTCCCCCAGTCCAAAGACATGGGTTGCAGGCGGATAGGCATTTACAAATTAGTGTGTGAATGTGTGTGCGATTGTGTCCTGCGATGGGTTGGCACCCCGTCCAGGGTGTCCCTTGCCTTGTGCCCTGAGTTAGTTTCTGTTATCACTTACCTTATAGCAGCTTACCTTATATAAATTAATAAGCCTATAATAAGACTTTAATAAGTGCAGTGTGTCCTGTTACCATGAAATGTGAAAGCACAAAGCCTTCTGTCCTGAAATACTCATGTTGGAAAACATAAAGGAACAGCTTTACCTCTGACTGTTATAAAGTACTGACACTGGAGAACCCTTCCCAAAACGCGAAATAAATGTCTCCTCTCAGAAAACTTCCCCATATCAACAATTGCACAGTTGGAAAAAAAAAAAGGTTACTATACTTCTATACATAGTAAAAGTAGTGCATTAATATAAACCTGGCCAATAAGAATCGAGAATGTGGTATAAAGATACATAACAGTTCACCATTATGAACGTGACATCACATAGACTGAGTTTTGGGAGAAGTCACATGTTCAACAAAATCAGAATTTTTACCTGTGACTTTTCTGCAATAATGCATCTGCATACGGAATATATGTGAAAGAGACGTGAATATAGAATTTCAAAAGTGTTGTTTTGGTATACCCATTTGTGAGGAGAAGGATTGTTGCCAGCGGGATGAACAATGGTGACATTTTACAGGGCTGACAGGTGGAAAAGGGAGCATGGAAATTAAAATAAGAAATATTTCTGAATATATTTAACAAAGAGTATACAGAACACATGAATTTAAAGGTGGTTTGAGATTTCAGAAAGATATATTGTTTCAGAGAGGCCAGAAGCTGTGTCCCTCCTGGAGAAATTTGGCAATACGAATATGACCTTTTTTTGTTGTTATTGATGGGAATTGTTTGAAAAATGAATTAAAAATGAACAAAGTTGAATTTATACTTACAGCAAGCTATTTCAAAAGGATTTGATTCTGTGCTCACTACCTAGGTTTTTCATGGTACTAATTACATTTGAATAAAATACATTTTGAGCCATGTCAAGAAGCATGTCATACCGTCATACTGTTGCTGGCATGGTAATACACAAATGTGGAATAGACAAAAAATTTATCATGAATAATAATAAGTATTATTATTATTATTGCTATTACTTAATATTTCTTATATTTATAATATTCAATTTATTTATAGCCTGCGCTTTATAAACTCAAATCATGCCTTTGTTTCTCATGAGCAAAAGGTACTCTGAAATTGAAAACCGAAATTGATATAGCTAAAGAGATCAATCAAACGGCACACCGCTAAGTTCCATGAAAAGAGCAATTAAGCACATGAAAAGAATGAATCGTTTTTCAAAAACCAGTAATCTTAACATATTATGCAGGCAAATGATGTTTATCTATTTATTCATGTAGCTGAGCTCTGCCAAAGTGCTTCAACTATGGCGATATCACACTCATCATTTTAGGTGATCCTAGCTTGCTATTAGTATTATAAATTCATTCCAGTGGATCCATAGCTGTAGACAGTGTTAGCTTGGGCCGATTGCGCATTTTGACATCAGCAGCATGAATATCTAAAGACAAATAGCCATGTAACAGGAAAATAGCATTTAATTAAGCCTATTGATTAGAAGGCAGCAGCTCAATACAGTGCTAATAAAGAAGGATGACATCACACTTAAGAACAAACACCCAATCGGAGGCATGTACACTATTTTACGCAAGTGGTAGAACAAGGATATCCTTGACTGTGGAATTCAAAGAGCTGGCATTTTACACACATTTCAAACATGCTGTCGTCCATTCCAATAGGTAAGCCTTGGGTTGATTCAACTCGTATTGACTAGCTAACCGATATAGGGAAAAGATCTGAAGTGTTTCCCTGACGTCTTAAAGAAAACACTACTGTTCCCACTAACAGCGTCAATACATGTCAGTAGGAAGACTGGCTACTCTAAACTGCCCCTGGGTGTGAATGTGTGTGCATGATGCCTTGCAATGAACTGGAGACTCATCCAGGATGTATTCCTGCCTCACACCCGGTGTTCCCGGGATAGGCTCCACGACCCTGACCAGGAAAATGTACTTACTGAAAATGAATGACTCTGTCACTCAGCATCAAGGTACAGTAGCTGTACCACTTTCAGTTAGTATATCATGTGACGAGTTATAAAGCTTTGAAAGTGTACAGTAGAAACTGTAGTCTGAATTAATTGTGACAACAAACATATATAATGCGCAGCTAAAAATGATCCTTTTAAAATACTAATAGGTCTAATATAATAATTATAATGTTATTTTAAATTCCATAATAATACTGATAAAAAGAATTTACTCTACCATTTTTACAGCCTGGCTGCTGTGCACAGGATTTTGGTATATATAAGACAGTGAAGGATGAATGTTGGCTTCACAGATTGTCCAGATGAAGGCACCTCACATTCATAAACACTCAATTTGGACATGACTCAATGCCTTCCTGTCTGGTAACATAGCCAGATGAGGCAGTGTTTCTTACATTTCAGACACTCCCTGTTTTTGTTCTACACTTTTATTTTGTTATTGGTTCGTTCACTTATTGTGTTCACCTGTATCTTGCTTTCCCTTATTAGTTTTTGTGTTTCAAGTCTCTATGTTTTCATGAGTGTTTGCAAACTCTTGTCATGTATTTTGTTGCCTTCCAATCTGAGTATTTTTCTGCTGTCTCACCCAGTTCTTAATTTTTGACTTTTGACAATGGATATATGATTACGGATTATCTTTTTCTTTATGGATTATATATTATTGATTATCTTTTTCTATACTTTCCTAAACCTTTCAGCCATGGGTTGTCAAGGTTATACTTAGCTTGACTCTGATCTGCCCCCCGGTGGACAATGCATTAATTCTCCTGTAAAATGCAAGAAATGCACACAGGGGAGTACGTGGATGCTTGCATAGCTGCCGTGTCCACACAGTCATGCACAATCACGTGTTAACTATCTCTGGCCTTAATGGTGAAGACCAGAAGTTTGTGAGTTCAAATCCCAGGACTCCCAGAGAGATACTTTTAGACCTTTAAGTAAGACCCTTAACCCTCACCTGCTCAGATCTATGCTTGGATTGGATTCTGCTTCAATTGTAATTGACTTTGGATAAACCAACTGAATAAATGTGAAGCTATAAGGGATGTAAGATCTGATCAGAAGCACCTCATCTGATTACCGCATCTACTGTCGGCTCTATTTGTCTCTTTCCTTCAGCATCCTGAAGGCAGCCACACTACATTGGATGATTTTGGAAAATTTGGGTGTCTTCTTGACTCTAAACAGTTCTTGATTTCTCTACAAAACTATTGTTTTCTCTGGTCACGTCTCCTCCTTCCCCCATCTCAGCTTTTCACTTCTTTCCCTCTTTGTCGTTGCATACTTATTTAATTTGACATTCTTTTGTTCATTGTTCCATTGAAATTTGCCTGGAGCAGACATTTGGAGCCGAGGGACAATGTGGAAAAAGACTCCATAGTCCCTTAGCTCACTGAGAGAGGTAAAGCAATAAAGCCTGTGTCAATGCCAGTATTGTCAGAATGACAGTCGAGTGAAAGAAAAAGCAACACCTGTTTAATACAGCAACCACTGTTCACTACTCGCTAATTAACAACCACCGGTCTCTGGAGGCCGGACAGACAGAGGAGGGCTCGCTAAGAGCTACCAGAGTATTACGCCTCACCAAGCCGAGCAGCAGGGAACACACACGCATCATAACACACACACACACTCAAACAAGACACAATTAAACAACTAATATATTTAACAATGTTTTTTCCTTTGTATTGAAATGAAAGGATTTGCTCAAAATCACAATTTTTAACTACAAATTTCTAATATGCAAACGTGGTTCCAGTCTCATATCACAAATCAGTAGAATACATCAAACAGGCTTGCACCAAGACATATTAAGGTGAATATTTATGTTATAATCTGTTATTATATTAAAAGGTGTAGTAAGTTTTGGATAGCTTTTAGTTGAAGTTAGATTTTTTGAATCTTAAAATGCAAAGAAACCTAGCCAATCCCAAACTACGCCACACCTCCAAAACCCTGCTAGACTAATAATACCTGAATTCCAGGTCAAGAAAAGAAACCTAAAATAACAGGCAATATGATCAAGGCATCTTCTTGTCCACAAGATTAGACAGTGAAACAGTGGTATATCAAAATTCTAATAATGTGAAGATAACATAACAATAACAACTTGTTATTTAAAAAAAAAACATTACGTTTTATACATCACTGACCCTACCTTTAAGGCAGGTGAAATGCAGTGCTGGTGGAATGCAGTCCATACCAGTCCAACCAGAGATAGATGAGCTCTTGAGTCACTAAACTGTTCTTCCTCACAGAGAGACTGGGCATTACAATTAATGTCAGAAACGTTCATTTTAGCAGATGTAACACCTGGGCATTTTATGCAGCTTGTATCTGGAGTAGATGTGGGTACAGGGACTGGAATCCCACAAGACCAAATAATAAATTGCAAAGTGTGTTGTTTTTACTCTCCATGCAGGTGGGAGTGGGTGGCCAGATATGAAGGCTGTAAGCCAAATAAAACCTACAGATGACAGGACACTGGGTGGCACTGAGAGACATGGTTACATTGTTCAATCATCTTCAGTAATTGCTTTCTAATGGTCAGGGTCTCTGTTGTTTAAATAACTAATTTATTTGTGTTTTCATCTGAATTCCTTTGGGAGTGAATGGTTGGGGGAACACTCCCCGTGGCTCTTGAGTGGCGCAACAGGACATTGAGAGTTCAAATAGGGATGATGGATCGTGACTTTGAATTCTGACAATGCCCAGCCATCCATGCCCAGGAATACCAAGACAGCAAAATTGGCTATTCTCTCTGGGTGGATGGGATAGCATCATTTCATCACTTCAGTCAAAGCGACCCCAGCCATTCATGGGTGTCTGCGAGTTCATGTATACAGAAGAGGGTAGACAGATACTGTCCATTGGGTGTGTTACACTGCCGTTACACAGCAGTAACGAAAAGATGTTGGATTAACATGTTTTGGAGGAAGCATGTGTTAGACTGCCCAGTTGTAGTAGTTTTCATGCATTTGGATTATTAGGATAATATCTGGATGAAGACACATTTAAAGCAATATTTAAATATATGTACGGCATTTGGCAGACACCCTTATCCAGAGCAACTTACAATTATCTCATTTACACAACTAAGCACTTGAGGGTTAAGTGCTTTGCTGAATGGCCCAACAGTGACAGCATGGTGGTGCTGGGATTTTAACTCGCAACCTTCCGATCAGCAGTCCAACTCCCTAACCTCTGAGCTACCTCTAAGTCTAAAGTGATTTGAAGGTGTGGCTTAGAAGGGAATACTGAATGGATGGGATATGGCTGTTTGAATTTTAAGATTCAAAACATCTAACTTCAACTAAAAGCTACCAAAAAGTGACTACACCTTTTAATATAATCTCAGATACTAACATAAATATTGATCATAAGAAGTCTTGGTGCAAGCCTGCCTGTAATTGAAATTCAATCACTTAAACGGCATTTTAAGGTGGAGGTGTTCTGTTGTGTGGTGTGAGCAATAGGAAGATGACAAGATTTCTGTAGTAGTACAGCTTTACCCTATAATGGATACACAAACACACCAGTTCATATAGCAGCACAGCTGATTCAGCTGATTTCTCTTGTAAACTTAATTTTAATAAACAGGCATTAAAGACAGGATAAATTTAACAGGCACATATCCCTGTGGGATAAACACTGTGCTGTGTATTGAATTGAGAAAGCAGACTGTGTAAGAGCAGGTCCCATCAGCCCTCAGACAGCAAGCACTACAGCAGTGATCAACTCACAAAGCGCTCGTGTAATCTTATTACAGCATGATGCTTTATTACTGCAGTGTGGATCTGAAAGGAGCTGCTTAGGTCATGACACAAAACCCATCCCCAGCTACAAGGGGGTGAGCGAGTGGCACACAGAGAGGGGAGAGGCTGTGTGTAATAGGATGTAATAGTAAGGATTGACAGTGCAAGTATGGGCTGATGAGATTCAGGTTTTAATTTAATCCAGCGTGCACAACACATCTAGGACAAAGAGAGAAGGTTAATAATTTCAAGGCTCTTGTGCAGAATATTTCCTTTGATACAGCTTGACATCAGCACTTTCCCAAAACTCCTATTCATACATTATTCTGGTATGGAAAACCTATTGAAACTCAGAATAGGAGGAAAGAAATAGGCGGAGAGAATGGGAAAATGCAAAATAGTGCAAGGAAGAGAATAGAGAGAGAGAGAGAGAGAGAGAGAGAGAGAGAGAGAGAGAGAGATGGGGGATAAGGGAGGAACAAATGCTAGAGTGAAGATGAAAAAGAAAGAGCAATAGAAAGAGAAGGGTGTAGTCGAGAGAATGAGCTTCTGAATACTGTATAGTTATGTAGGATTCTGGCATGTTTATATCTTTTTTTAACCCTCCATCCTCACTCACACACACATACACAAGTCACACATCAATATGTATCTCAGATTAGATATCAAAGCTCCATCCTCTTCTCTGTGAAGGTCCCCTGCAGGTTCTATACATTCTATGCAGACTCATTCAGAATGTATAACCTTTGTAAAGGCAGGACATAGCGTCAGTCTGTTCCCTGGCTCTTTAATCGGTTGACACTTCAGCACTCCTCCTACATTTCTGACTTCTGTGGTGAATATTTAGAGTGTGACAGTCCTTTGACTCTGTACTGTGGGTTTGTAATGAAGGAACATGAACCGGAGCGGCTGACAGGATGACGGCAGAATAAAGGTTCATACCTGATATGTGTTGTCGAAGCTGTCATACATGAACCGTGTGATCAGAGATGTCTTTCCAACTACAACAGAACAAAGAGGGGAAGAAGCGTTAAAATGGCAGGCAGTCAGAAGCAGGCATTTTTGGATGGCTGAGCACGCTGGCTGAATTGATTCGATGGCAGTCTGGAACAGAGTGTCATGAATCACACAACTGCCAATGGATCTAATTAATGATTGCAAGGCTGACCAGAGGACTGACAATAATGCCAAGGAGTTTGCTGTAATTATAATGATGACCAGTGCAACATCATTATTTTGGCAAAAACTAAGTCAGAAATAACAATCAAATAGGATTAGCACAAGATTTAATCACCACACAGCCTGTTACACTGAAATACACAGAAGTAAATAGTGATTTTTGCATATGATTATATTTCTGTATAATTTACTTTCTGTAAATTTCACATATTAAAAGATAACTATGTTGTTAGGATATCACATTGTTAAAGTTCCAGTTCCACTTGCCTATCAAAATGATTAGAATGCAAATGATTCATATAGGGCAAATAATAAAATGTATTCTATGCCTCAAGAAAACAAATAGAAGCTGTCTATTATTACTAAACTGTATGCCTGAAATACTCTTAAAATATCATTCAAACTACTGAAGAAAAATTTTGACCTTGTTGGGACCTTGACCCTGTTTGGATCAATTCCCAACTCGAATTATTTCATCTGCTGCTTACAATGGTATTAAACATTCAACCACTTGTTCACATCTTACAAACCACTTGTTCTTCAGATATCATGTTAACGAGAATTTCAGTCCAGCACAGAGACCGATGGATGGACAGATAAATGAATGATTCAAAAACATAATGCCTGCACCCATTAGTGGCAGAGACATTAAAAGATGGAATGCAATGTGAAATTAGCATGTTAACTATTGTCATTATGCCTTGTGCACCACATTCAGAGTCATCCACTTAGTCCAAACAATATGTCATTAAACAAGCAGGGAAAGTGTCTGTATTCAGATCTGTGCTCAGCGGGTGCTTAAACTTCCCATTCACTTTCTTCAAATGAACATTCATTCAAAAACATAATGCCTGCACCCATTAGTGGCAGAGACATTAAAAGATGGAATGCAATGTGAAATTAGCATGTTA
>JAOUWY010000030.1:20119861-20130947 GCA_025728095.1 Prietella phreatophila
GATAGGCTCCAGGTTCCTCGCGACCCTGAAGAAGGAATAAGCGGTAGAAGATGGATGGATGACATAATTAATTCACTCGTGAAGTTGTACAGTTCCCTCAACCTCAGCTATCTCACTCAGGTTCATAATCAACATTTCTATCTAATGCGACTGAGCAAGTTAAGGAACTATCTTTCAAAACAACAATGTCTTTCCCAAATCAATGAACTATTGTTTTTAGTTAGCAATAATGCTTGCTTAATACTATTTTAGTATATTTACTTTAATTTTTGGTTTTGTTGCATTTAAATGTCACTGAACCCATTACCTACTATGAAGTTGAGACACAGTGCTGCCACTAGTCAACATGGGGTCCGCTATGTGCCATTTCACTATAATGCACATATAATTTTCTGGTAGGTTTTAATTTTATAATGATGAGGAATGAACAAACATGTTAGAATTTATAAATTATTTGAGTATTATTTGAGAGCCCAGCAGAGATACTGTATGCTGCCCTGTGCACAACCTGTGGCCTGTGTGGGCTTTATGGAGTGGAGGCTCTATAAATAAAAGAATATTTCTTTTGTGAATTTTGTGCCAGTTTGTATAGAAATATGGTAGCGTTTGTGGTTTGATTTTGGAACTCAATAAGACACTGTTTAGGCTGGACTACTAGAATGCATCTCCCATTCATATATGTATTTGTAACTTCTTAGAAGACATTATCTGTTCATTCTATAATGATTCTATTACTCTATCTAGAGTAATGTATTTGTACTCGGTTACATCCCTAATTTATAGTACTGGTACTTGTACCTGCTGTAGTTTTTTGTAGTAAGCATTACAAGCTGTGTCATTAAGACAACAAACTTGGTATCATTATTTCTTTTAAGTATGATTAAAAAAACCATGCTGTGTCGACCCAGTACAAGCACCATCAAGGAGTATAGGTGCACCTGTATTTTTGTTCATGTCACATTCTTCCAGCCTAGTCTCAGATGATGTAACCATGATCCACACAGCATCTGATATAATTTGTGCACGTTTCTGCTCACAAGCTTCAGGATCCTGAAGGTTGCAATCGGCTCTCAGCATTTCTGTGTATATAAACTTCCATACAGTGGTTTTCTGAAGACAAAAACATTTTCAGAGCAAAATATATAATAACTCGATTAAAAACAAGCAATTACTGGAGAGTAACCATGATGTCCTTGCGTGTGTGCAGACATGCGCTGGAAAAATCAGTAAAATGGCCTCTTCCTGTGAAAGTACACAGTATGTCACAATCACTAGGAGAAACATGACCATGTAGAAATGTAGAACTTAAATCAATGATGGCTAGCAATGCTTAGTTTATAGAAATATTGCATCATTCATATCATCTCAAAAATCTGGTGACAGGCAGAACAATTTTCCCTTTCAAGTCTGGTTCCTGAGTCTTCCTCAGGTCATCTTTTTCCTCATGACTGGCACCTCTGGGTTGCTCATTAGGGATCTAGATCTAGGTCCAGAATTCTCTAAACCTGCTTTGCCACAATGACTATTGTTATATATACGAATTGTATATATCACTATAAAGCCTTATACCATAAAAATGGAATCAAATTGATTCTCAGCGTTATTATGCACCCCAATCTCCCTTATATAGTCATGTCATTTGCATATGCAAATAAATCTCCCATAGTGCTGCTTTAATTAGAGCTGGACATTGCCACAGTGAGTTGGCCTGTTATTTTCTGTGATTTGTTGGCATTTGCAGTGTGATTTAATCCCCTGCTGCACCACTTGGAATTAAAGGCCAACAAAAACAACTGGTAATTTGCTTTAGCAACAAAGTAGCATGAACTAATCGCAGTTATCCATAGTCTACAGGGACCTACTCATTTTCTCATTGTCAGGAATATTAAGAATGTACCTAGAGAAAAGAAAAAAACAAACAAATCTTGTGAAATTGCCCAATCTCTCTGGCAGGACTATGTCATCAAATACAGGCCTCAAGAAGGCACAAAGAAAACAATTTGACAAACTAACTGCCAGCTATTACCCAAAAAACCCTTGGTCTGTGTATGAACCAGTTGGCCCATGGGAGGTGACTGGCAAACAATAAATTTTGCAGAGAAATCATAGACAGCTTAATACACGGGCACGATGGGCTGAGAGTCTGCAGTCCACCAATTAATAGGCTTCTCCTTTAATTATGACTGCCCCCTATCAGGCTCTTCAAAGGAACTACAGAGGGAGCCTAATTGTCATGAGGGCCAATTACGGCTGAAATGGGAACATCTGCTGCCCCTGAAAAGCAACCCACGAGCATGTTAACCTGCTGTGCTCCAAAACATAGGCTCAGACGGACGAGACGTGACTAAGAGACTGAACCCAAATGCAAAAATGGTGCACACACAAACACACAACACTGTGCCAGACATGAAGCTACAGATAGAAACAGAGAACATGTCAGAGTGCTCAATTTAAAAAATACAAAAAACAAATGTTGTTATGCTATAATTTTGTGGTGGAAGCTGCTCTGATATTCAAATACCAGTTTACAGCACAAACGGACTCGCTCTAATTAAAGTCTGTTTGTTGAATAACAAGGAAGAGGTCACTTGTCTATGCGGATTCTTTTCTATTGTCTAGGCTTGGTTCTTCTCAGGCTAGATGACTCGAATATTAGCAACCCACACATTGTTAACTTTGAATAAAATGTGGCTTGAAGGAAATTGAGGCAGTAAAGTAGAAAAAAAAGTGTATAAACAAAGCCACTGGGCCATAAAGCACATGTTTGTAACTATTCATGAGCCAGTAAAAGGATTATAGAGAATGATTCACACACTGAGCAAATTCGGGACAGACATTCTCACTGTGCAAAGCTTTGTTTATTGGTTTATCTAGAAATAACTCTCTTTGAATTGTCTCAGCAATATGCAGCTGTTACGCCACGACCAGCAGAAGGCACTATGGCTCGGCTCCTGGCGAGTCACGTGACATTGTTTTATTCGCTCGCTCCCAGTTGGAGCTTATAGTTTAAGTGACTTTAATTTGCCCCAGGTGTCCATGTTTTGAGTTGATTATGTTTTCTATTTAAATGCCTGGGTGATTGAGCACTTCGCTCAGTATTATCGTGGATATCGTGTCTATTGATCCTGGTTAGAGTTGTTTGGATCAGTAGTCTCGTTTGTTTCCCTGCCTCGAGTGTTCTCGTTTCCCGGTGAAGACCGCATTTACTTTGTTTTGTGTCTAACAAAGACTTTTACCTGCACCTGCATCCACCTCCAGTCTACGTTTTGTGACCGCAGCTTACTAAAAAATGGTACTCACTGTCACAATGTAGCTTTTACTCCACCAACAGACCTTATTATTGGAAAAAAACCCTTCTTTTAATTGTCTATGCAATTCTATTTTTCACTCCCCAGCATGCTTTATAAAAAATAAAAACATTATATGTTCATAGTAGTTTCTATTGCCATAATAGACTTTACTAAAAAAAAACAAACAACTGCAACCAAGTACTTCCGATAACTGGAGATCAATCTTTCAATTATTTCTATGAATAGGACTTACTCCTATGCTTTGGATCATTGTCATACTGATCAAGTTGCACTTGAGTTTCAACTTACAGAATGAAGACCAGATATTCTCCTTTAGGATTTTCTGGTAGAGAGCAGAATTCATGTTTCCCTCAATTATTGTAAGTTGCCCAGGCCCTGAAGCAGCAAAGCTTCCCCACACCATCACACTGCCACCACCATTCTTTACCATAAGTATGATGTTCCTTTCGTGGAATCCTGTGTTTGATTTACAACAGATGTAACAGGGACCTACTGTCTTCCAACCATTTCCACTTTCGACTCATCAATCCACAGAACTGTCTCCGAAAAGTGTTGAGGATCATCAAGGTGTGTTTTGGCAAAATTGAGACGGGTCTTAATGTTCTTCTGGGTTAACAGTGGTCTTCACTTCGCCACTCTTCCATGGATATCATTTTTGCCCAGTGTCTTTCTGATAGTTGAGTCATGAACAGTGACTTGATTGATGCAAGAGAGGCCTGTAGGTCCTTGGAAGTTGTCCTTGGCTCTTTTGTGACTTCCTGGATGAGTAGTTGCTGTGCTCTTGAAGGAATTTTGGAAGGTCGGCCACTTCTGGGAAGGTTCACTACTGTGCCGAGTTTTTCCATTTGGAGATAATGGCTCTCACTGTGGTTCTTTGGAGTCCCAGAGCCTTTGAAATAGCTTTGTAACCATCCCAGATTTATGTATTTCAATCACATTCTTCCTCATCATTTCTGGAATTTCTTTCAACTTTAGCATAATGTTATACTGGGTAAGACATTTCAACCAAATTCATGCTGTTGAAAAAGTTCTATTTAATTGTTGATTTGATTGAACAGGGTTTGCAGTAATCAGGTCTGGTTGTGTCTAGTCCAGCTGAACCCCATTATGAATACAGTTTCATAGATTTGGGGAATAAGTAACTATGGGGCAAATAGATTTTCACACAGACCTAGTTGTTATTGGATAACGTTTTTGCTTCAATAAATAACTATCATTTAAAAACTGTATTTTGTGTTTACTCACAATTCCTTTGCTTTATATTAGATTTAGCCTTAATTTCTGAAACAATTTAGTATGAGATCCAAACAAAATCAGGATGGGGCAAATACTTTTTCACAGCAATGTAACTTTTACTTAAAAAAAAAATAAAAAGAGAGAGAAAGAGAAAATTATGTCCAATTACTTTCAAACTTCCAGACACTGTTTAAAACATTATCAGAAGCTCTCCAATATAATCTCCAAAATCAAGGTATGAGGAATAACTTGATAGTCAGTAGATGAAGATATTTCAGCACATTCATGTTAAAATACACATATCTCCAAACGTCTTCCTTTACTTAACCACGTAAACTCACAGCGTCGAACATATTGATTGATAGAGCTGTGAGAGGCTCTGCTGTACATCTCACGGCTGTCTTTCTCTACTCAGACAGATGCATTTCCTCATCAGAGCCTGAGCTCATCCCCCATGACTGGTGATTTAAGAGGAAGGAGCCTTTTAGTGCGCTAACGCTGACGTACAGCCTCAGAATGAACGAGGAGGATGTGGTGCGCTGCGATGGGAGAGAACAGAGCAGCAATACATTCTGGTTTTCTTTATAGGCTAGTTTATCTGCAGCCATGTTATAATAATACTTACTTCATTTGACTAAATGACTAAGCATAAAAAGGGCCACTTTTTGGTCTGAATTCAAGCTACCTTTAATTGTACGTTTTTTTCCCCACCCTTTCAACACAGCAAAATCAACACCTCTCCCTGTGGAACAGAGTGGCACCGGCTCATCCCTGTGGGCTTCGTCATCAGGCAAAACCCTGAGACAACAAACCAATCCAAAGCCTCGGCCACTCCCTGGCACTGCTTCCCACTCGCAAAGAAAGGGATAAAAATAAACGAGGGTAGGACAGGCATCTTGGCCCTGGCTGCCATGCAAACCTGGCAACATGAAGAGGAAAAATAAAAAAAATCAGGTACGGATGGAGGTATAATATCTGAGAGAGGTGTCATCACTGTTTTATATTTCTTTATATATTTGAGGACAAATCAAGACATGCAGCTCAGAAAAACAGGAAAGTGAATAAACTCGGCTGAAATTTTCTTTTTTCAAACATAAACTGTAATGACTCAAACACTAAGAGTTGTACAGTATAACACATAACATTCCTCTCAGTGCAAATTAAAACATTCTTAGTGTTGCATTATTTAAATATCCAAAAGAACCCAAATGATATTCCTTCAAACAGAATTCAATGGAGTACCTCCATTCTTGCTTTATTTACGTCACAATAGAGAGGTGGAGACGGATGCAAGTGCAGCTGACGACAAATCCAAAGGTACAGACAAGAGTCGAAGTATATAAACAGGCAAGGGCCATGCGATCAGGCGAACAGTCCAAAACAGGCAAGGCAGAGAATCAAGGTCAAGGGGATAAACACAGTAAAAAACAGAACAGCAACACGAGATCAAGGCTTTGTAAACACCAGCGATATGATCAACTGAGTGTGTACTTTGGCAAGACCTTATGAATGAGCAGTCTCTTTCCCAAGTACTCAACACAAGTACTGTATTGTGATGGTCGGTGTGTTTAGGAACAGGTGTGTGTGATTAGTCCTCAGGATAGGGTGCCGTGTCTGTGTGTTCCATCAGGAGTTGTAGTCGTCGGCCATGTTTGTAGTTCTGGGAAACAGAGTTGCTAGTTTGCCATGACATGACAATTTATAATACTACAGAGTTTTGAAAAATGTATTTAAAACGATCGAAAAACAGCCCGAATAAACAAGCTTATTCCACATTGCAGGCTTGCACAAACAATTTGATATTCAACACAGAGAGTCAATTCTGCAGCAAACACAGCAGACTTGTGCATGAGACACACTCACACACTATGGAAATGCAGAGGAAGGAAATTGTAGTGCATGGCTCCAGAGTGGATTCACTGTGTAATGCGTTTTTTTCAAGAGGTAATGCATGCTTAATTACCTCAGGAGGCATGCAGGAGGTCTGACATAACCTGCTTTCTCCTAACCACACAGTCAGAATGAAGAGCACAGGTGTGCAGCATCGCACTCTCTTTAAATGGCCTTTGTTTTAGGAAAAATGTGTCATATTCCTGTACAACTCAATGTGTATAATCGTCACTTTTTCTGTAAAATTTTTTTTTTTTTACAAGAGAGCCGCTAGTGCTGTTTTATATTCCAGCTACATATGTTCATTCCTCCCTTTGCTTACAGGGACCTCACAGGTCACAGGGTAGTATGTTAAAATGAATTCCTGAAAGAGTATCCAATAACCTGCTTTTAGTCCCTCACTGTCAATGAACGATGATCATCGAGAACAACATACTCGGTAAGCACTGTTATTTTTCACTCACCTAGCATTGTTTTTAGATTATTTTTCATGCTGAGTTTAAGATGTTTAAGATGTTTTATCAGGTTACTTGTATTGTAGGAAGATACTGTAGTTCTTCCTCCTGATCATTTCACAGAACACGGTTTGTGATGCTCCTTAATTGTGAAACCGTTCGCTGTGATTTCATGTCGTCTGTTTACACTAGCCTTACGTCACACAGTATCACATGGTATCATATGCTGGTGTTGGGGCATCTTTTATGAATGCGAGTACAAGTAAAGGAGCTCCGGATCGTGGCCGATACTCAATACCTGTATCGGTGTAAATGCATGCCGATTTATAACCATATACATTCTGCAATTCATTTCAATATACTTCATGAATATTAAAAGTAGTTTCTGAACAATATGACTTAAAATGAAAAACTGAATAATATGCTGGGATATTAAGGAGTAAAACAAGAGCAGCTCACATTGTGTCCTTTATGAAATGTCCACTGTTGCTTTGCTTTCATACTTTCTCTGTGTTTCTACAAGAGTGAATCAATTACAGTAGATTGGATATGACAGCTGTGACGCACTGGTGGCCCAGTGTGTACTTATGCCTAACGCCCTGGGGTAGAATCCTTATATACAAGGACCCTGATCAGAGTGAAGGCATTACTGAAGATGAATGAATGAACGAACATAACAAAAGTTGACATTTCTATAGTCAAGAGACTCCAACACGAGAGCTGGGGTTAAATTAGTAGGGTTGCAGAAGATGTGGCCTGTGTGTGTGTGTGTGTGTGTGTGTGTGTGTGTGTGTGTGATTATTTGTACCAGGATGGTGGCTGCATTTTCTATGAGATTATGATGAAGCAGTAACCAAAGAAAATGTAAACATATCATATATCACAGCTATTGTCTCACTGATGCAAAATCTTGGCCCTACTAGTCTATAAAATATACAGAATGTATTTATTGTTTAGGAGAATTAATTAAAACCAACACACACTCACACACACACATATATATGACAAAAATATCCCATCATGATACTTGAGGACATATGTAGAATACAAGATGTGCATCACGGTATATAATTTAGGTAACAAACTGACTGAGAAACAGTAGTAAGATAAACTAAGTGAAGAGAAACGACATCAAATCTACAGCATCCATTCAGTATCATTTAAATTGTAATTATTAAAAACGTTAAAAAAAAATGCATCACCATACCAACGATATCTCAGAAAAATGTATCGCGTAGTCATTTAATATGATATCGATATTAAATCTATACACACACACTTCTTTAGCTCGGAATAGAAGCAGTCCTCAGCAGTGCCATCATCTTTTCTTGTGAATATTAATGAAGCATATTACTTACACACTCGTTCTCGTTCTCTAAAGGAATAACCAGAGTAAAAATATATGACTGGTAGGTTTAGAAGTCTTTATGTGTCCTGTAATTCAGCCAGCAAGAGGGTGGCACCACGTTTCAATGTTTAAATTAGATTCCCGTCATACGCGCCTGCCGTCTGACAGCACTCTGTGAATGAAGAAAGCCTCTCTCTCCAAGTGCGTCCAATAAAATAAGATCAGTGTTCCTACTGAGACTGGAAGCGCCCTGATGGAGCTCAGGGCATGACTCTCAGGAGGAAATCAGGTCTATCATGCCTCTTTACATGCATCAGAATGTCTAACACTGTGTGTGAGTATAAGTTAGAAGTGTCCGCATGAGGATAGCAAACAGGCTTAAACCAGTGTCTATGGAGACAACGTTCAGCATCAGTGTGAAAATGAAAACACTGAAATCAAATCTATTAGGAACCAACTGATCTATCAGATCAAGCTAAATCATGATATTTCCGATGGCTAGCAAATAATATGAATGAGTAGTTACAACAAACAGACTGTCTCTCTCTATGTCTCGTTAACAGCTGTTGTTCGAATGTCCGCTGTCTCCGGCTCAGTGAACACGGAAGGAAAAAGGAAAAAGACTGAGGCACACCTGAAATGACTGAGCACAGAGTGACCGCCTGGGCTCAGGCATAATTATCGATCTGTCTTGTCATTTTAAAATAGCAGTGGAATTCACAAAACTTCCCGCCACATTATTAACATGAGCAAATGGTCCCTAAATGGGCTGTGGCCAAAAACGCAACACCCGCACGGTCGCGTGCATCAAGGACACACTCCAAGGGCGTGAGGCATCTCAAGAGCAATGACAAGCTGACTCCTTCCACTGCATTATTTTTTTCCATTGTTTCTTCCTATGGATTCAGACTGCTGTGCCTTTATTCATTCTTTTCAGACTGATGGCAGCACAAGGGCCTGTCATGGTCCTGATACGAATCAAATTACAGGACACATTCTGGAGTGTTAATTATAAAGGAATGTTTCCAGAGAGTTCTGTAGAGACTCACCATCCCCCTAAAGTCTCTGAAGTGTACAAGGCCCTGTCATACTCAGTGAAGGCCATCCATATGTTATTAGATGAGCTTCAGTCTACCCCTCTGTCTGTAGATGAACCCCATCAATTCTCATGTCTTACTTGAGTCTATCTGTTATGTTAAATAAGCACTGGCATCAGTTCACCTCCCCCTCACTGCCTTGTCCCTCTTTGAGGTAGGGTTTTTATGCACAAGCAATAACTGATGTTGTGCATAATTTAACCTGAAATGGAAACTAAATCCCTAAATGCTGTTAACATTTGGTGTAAAGAGAAGAGGCATAAGGAGATGTGACAGAAATTGGTAAAGATGCAACAGTGGTGGAAGCAGACAACAGAAATAAAGTTCTATGTGGCAACCTCAAAGCAGTCCCTGCTTGAGCACAACATCAAGCAAACTCTGCAATATTCAGAGGAGCTTGCAATTGTTCATTATTACCACCGATTTTCCACAGATTTGGGTGTCGAATGTGTGTCGAACATGGGTGGAGCTAAAAAGGTCTCGTTTACCAACAAATTTCACCGTGTAATACAATTTCGTGCAATTGCAATTTCAACAATTCAAGCATTTTTGGCCGCAACAATCACAAAAAAAACTCTGTGAAATCCTGTATGGACTGTAATGGGTTCTTAATCATCCCCCTTCACACAAAAGAGAGTTTATCTTTAAGAGAAGGTTCCAAGGAGCTTATTTAAATAGATTTTACAAAGAATCCTTAAAAGAACCCTTCATACACTTTATACAACCTGCTAGTTTACCAGGCTGAATTATCATACAACAGAGTTGTGCAATAGGACTGGACAAAAAAAAGGCAGAGGAGTGGAAGTTTTTACTTTCATGATGGCGGGTGGAAAGCCAACATTTGTTGATATGAGCGTACTGGACATAGTGGGTTGCTCATGCAGTGCTGTGTGATGCTTTTAACATTCATTCATTCATCTTCAATAAATAATGCTATGCAGTTTGTCATGTTTTGTTTTTGTTTTTCAAGAAGGTTGCCAGTAATTCTGGAGAACACTGCATATTGCACTTCTGCAAGCAGAAATTTAACAAAGAAGAAACCATGTAGTACAAAAAAAAAAAAACAACAACTAATTTTAGCTTTTTAAATAATGTAACATCAGTTAAATTAAATTTAATTTTAGTTATATAGCACTTTTATTGATGGACAATGTCACAAAGCAGCTTTACACAAATCCAGATATAGATTAAGGTCTCTAATGACAAGGAAAAACTCCCTAAGACAACATGAGGAAGAAGCTGTGAGAGGAACCAGACTCAAAAAGAGAACCCATCCTCTTCTATGTGACACTAGATAGAAACATCAGAGCTATAAGAGCTATAAAAGCACTGATAGTATTTTTTGGCTGGCGCTTCTTCACAATCTTCAGCATAAGAGTAGATGTAAAGAACAGGCATTTCCTTGCACTTAAAAATGTGTGAAATATCACAAACACCACACATTTAGATGGCATAAAAATCTATCACGGCTCTAACTAGTTTATGAAAGTGAAGCATTAGAGCTAAGCTCCTTCTGTCAGATTCACGCCTACAGCCAAGGCCTAAGAAATCATCTCCTCATGTGCCTGTGTCTTCACCCCCTGGATCATCGGTCCCATCTGTGTGGAACTGGTCCCCGTCTGCAGCCCAACTGCTCTCCCGATAAACCACATTGCTGGGCTTGAGGACACAAGGGAAAGACAGCTATGGGTCAAACATAATGATCTGAGCTCAGACATTTAGGGCAGAATGTGCCAGATGAAGTCGGGG
>JAOUWY010000030.1:20143492-20154779 GCA_025728095.1 Prietella phreatophila
GCTCAAGTATGATCCCGTATTGTATCGTATATATACTCAAGTATGATCCCGTATTGTATCGTATATATACTCAAGTATGATCCCGTATTGTATCGTATATATACTCACGTATGATCAAGTACTGTTTCCGGTTGGCTAAAATCTATTTTTAAACAAGTCACAATGGGTACAAAATGAGCCATTTCACAATATAAAAAAATAAAAAAATAAGAAATCATACTCAAATGACCACTATGCTGTGTTTGGGTTATTTTCCCTGTAAGGTGAAATAAAAATGTTTGTAAAGGTAATGTTGCCATTTGTGTCACATTTCTAGGTCTAATAGCACACACACAGACACACACATACCACTTCACTATGTCACTTCCACTGACATATACAATACTGTGCAAAACTTTTAGGCACCTTGTTTTTTTTGTGCACAAACTTTGTTAAGATCTTTATTTTATGACTTCTACGTAATAAAGTTAGTACAAAAAACATTTTTGCTGGGTTTTGCTGCAAAAATAAGAAGCAAATGCGACAGTCAAACTCTCCAGAAGAACCGTGACTGGTTTTGCAAGATGAGAGCAGGACTGCAGGGCGTATTGTGTTTTGGGACAAGGCCAGAATCAATTCTCATCTTGTGATAGCCTTGAATTTCACCTGTAACCATAGTGACTAGCTCAGAGACATATTTCAACAAAAAATAATAATAAAAACCCTCTAAGATTACAGAATGACAACATTTTGTTTCCCCAATGCTTTATAGCAGTACAGCTACACAATTTAGTTTTAACTATTACTGCAAAACTGGCCTTTGAAATACTGACATGCCAATATGCAAATGAGCCTCTAACTATAACAAATATAATAATAATAATAATAATAATAATGTTGTTTAAGGTGACATGAGGAGTGCTTGCCCCGCCCAAAAGCACAGACACAAGAGCACTGATGTGCTCTACTGCCTCTCACTGCAGTATTACATACAGCACATAATGGTGATGATGCAGAGTCTTTAAATGAGCAAAAAAATAAAGAATTAAGAATACAATATTCCATCAGTACATAATGGAGATCACATTTTAGAACAGAAATAAAGGTTAAAGGTTTTATGGCCTTTTTTTGGAGGGGGGGTCATTTTGGGGACCATTTGTTTAAAATAAACACTGAAGAGGGAGTGAGAAGACAAAGAAAACTCACCAGTGAATCTCATTAAAATGCAGGAGGGAACCACTGAGCACTAAAGAGAAAAGCAAGCTGTGAAGCAACAGACTGCATTTTGTAGGTGTGGCACACACACACACACACACACACACACACACACGTATATAAATATAAAGGCACCCGGAGGGGCAAAACCAGACTTTGCAAGCCTGGCCAATCAAGTAAGAGTGATATATAATTAAAAAGAGCTTTGCAAGTCTGCAGAAAAAAAGGCTCTGGGGAGGGAAGAGTTAATGTGTTATATAGCAAAGGTTCTCGTTCCAGTCCTGGAGAGCCACTGCTGTGCTCACTGCTCAGTGTGATGTTTTCTCTGCTCCTAGTACACTTGACCCAGCTCCTGAAGGGCTTGATAATTAGCTAATCAGTTTGGTGAGATGTATCAGAAGTACGGAAAACCTGCTGTGAGTGGCCATGTCTGGAAGTGCTGAAACAATTTCTACAACATCTCTTAACAACAGAAGTTTAAAACACAGCTAAAGCAAGTTTTAAAACAATGTTTTGCATGCATTAACTGCATTTCTTGGTTGGGTTAGGCTTATTTGCTATATATTATTCTTCTCAGTTATGAACCCTTCCCCCTCTGAATAAACCTGTAAAATTGCCTCTTGCATTACTGTGCTGTGGGGTAATTTAATAGATAATGGAGTTTTATCTGCAGGTAAAGTAAAAATGGCCACTACATAAAATGAACTGCAGTCCCAGGAGCCAATGTTATTGTGTCTAGATCAAGATTTTTACAAATTAATTAATTAACCCACCCCTACTTGCACTTACAGGAGCACTAGTTTGGGAAAATAAAATAGGAGCAAAGGTGATATCTGGTCAAAGCCAGGTTATTTTACCCATCTGATATGAAAGAGCTTTAACGTAACACCTGAGACTAGGGCTCTTAAACACCTAGGCATGCTTTTGGACCTATTCAACACATAATTAACAGTGTCACTGATTTATTAGCTTAATCACGACTAACAATTTTTTTTACCAACAAAAAAAAGCACCAAAGGGGCTGTTCAGTTCATTCAATAAAGCAAACAATAATTAGCACCAAAAGGTTCAAGCAAATCAGCAGTTTCATCTCTCCTTTGTCTGAGAGCTCTTCACAAGTCAAACACAGACAGCATTAAAAATGAGAGAAGCATTTATATCAGCCATTATCATTAAGATCCTGAGTAAACATTAGAGCAAATCAAGTGGCAGAATGGTGGAGTCACATGCGCCAAGTGTACAGAACATTCCAGCTTTCATTTGCCATTTGATTTGCAGAATACTGTTGCCTGGAGACGTGTTGATTAACAGATTTGCCTCCTGATCAGAGCCTACGTGAGCCACCCAGTGAGTCAGTAAAACACATACTGCCACTAGCAACTCTGTTACTGCAAAACTAATCCAGTGAATTATAATATTATCATTTAACTCAGACTACCTGAATGACAACGGATGACCTAAAATTGACACGACTGGAGAGCAGGGCCATCTGCTGAATGGGTGTCAAGGTAAAGTAAGCAATTGGTGTGGACCATTTTACCCAATAGCCTTGTCCATTACACTGAGTCAGGAAGTTGGCAAGAGATTGCTTTGTAAATGAGACTAGGCTTCGCAGACTGCTGAGCAAAAAATTAATCCCTAAATGACTTGCCAACTGGCTTGAAATTCCATGGATTTAACTACAGAAGCTATTTCAACGTGGATAACAGACAGAGAAATAAAAAAAAAAGTTCTAGACAAGTCATTCATCATATTTCTCATTGAACGTTCCAAAGCTCCTGTCCTCATTCTCCTCATTCTGCAACATCATTCTTGAGTTCACCTCTTACAGCACAAGATGTTTCATTTTTAAGTATCAAAGGAACGGTGTCTTATTAATGAAGCGTGGTATCTGAATGGCTAAGCTACAGGGGTTGCCAAATTGCAGCTGACAATCGTTTGGATAGTCCTGCTGTGAGAAAGAAATCTTCCACTGAGATTCTCGACTACACAAACAGACAGAAATATGTCACATAATTAGTTGGCTAATATTTACCCATCATGCACAGAAAGGGCTCGGATGCAAGTGCAGGGTTTTATTGAATGAAGCAGACAAATCCAAAACCAAAAATAAACCAAAATCAAAGTCAGCGACTGCGTTTACATGGACAGCAGTAATCTAATTATTGACCTTATTCTGAATAAGATGATATTCTGATTAAGGTGTTTACATGAGATGCTTTTAGAAGATTCTTTTCATGATCCCATGTTACATGTTATAGAACATAGACAGATTAACGGCACACGTCATTACGTCCCCACACCACGCCATCCGACATTCCCTCCAGAATTTGCAGGTAATTATTTTTCATGTTATACGTGCAAATAGACGACTGCTTGAAACAGTGCGTCCGAAACAGTGTTCTTACTTACTATATATTATATAGAAATACATGTATTTCGCCTGCTATATAGTAGTTAAGTACGCAGTTTCGGACGAAGCCGTGTTCTCTTGTTTGCCGTCAAACGGTTGAGCACTGCCGTGTGTGTAAGTGTCCTGTCACAAAATGCGGTGAAAACTCCCACACGACGTTAATAGTGTGATTAAGGTGTGTACATGTCTGTAATGCACTTCCATAATGCGACTAAAACAGAAATACTCCACATGTCTTAATTCAATTTGTGTTTCCTTCGAGTATGACCTTAGTTGGATTAAGGTCATCAATAGTCGCTGTTTACATGGTAGTTTCTTAATCAGAGTATTGTATTAATTGGGTTAATATCAGATTATTCTTGTTCATGTAAACGTACTTAATAGTTGGGCAAAGTATCAGGTGATCAGCAGAAAGATCTAAATAAATAAACAAAACAGAAATGATCAACAGTGGGAAAATGTACACACAAACAAAAGACTCGATGTTAGGGGATTGTACTGACTGGGACCAGGTGGTTGTGATCAGAAGTCCAGGATACTAGAACAGTGTCAGAACTCTGTGGACTGGAACATGTTGTGTGCTTGCTATGCTTTTCATGCATCACCACCATCACTAGTGATAATAAATGATGGCATATGACCAGGTGGGATTCACGGCTGTCTGGCCACCAGCATGCCAACAAATCAAAGTTTGTTACTGGCTAGTCTGCCCAGCATCAGCTAAACACAGAAGTAGGAAAGAGAAAGTCCCTGAGGCAGTCTGGTGTGCCAAAGCATGATAACGGACCACAGTACTGTTATCTCACCCAGACTAACGGGCGATCAGGAGACTGTCTCAGTCTCATCAAGCCCTCTGTTGAAATGCTTAATTCAGAGCACCATCTCATTTTCAGAATTACAAATAGGCAAGGTTGAGCTGCTTGGGCAAGCTCCTTCTGAAGAGACTTCTAATCTCCCACCACATGTACTATGAGACTCTTTCCTCTCCGCCCAATGGATTCCCACCGGTCACTTTCCTCTCTTCTTTCTCATCCTCAAATCCCTTATCTGACTCCCTCTCTAGTCATGCTATCCTATAGATTCCTTTCTCTTCCTTATCCCCTGGTACTGGTCTAACAAAAAAAGCTGAAAGACTTGTTTATATTCCTAAGTATTACTGCTACTAATCGAGGAAAATGTGCATTAGTAGTCAATTTAGCAGACAAGTCAAAAGATGCAGTATGAGCTGTGTGATACTGGGAACATGCCAAGGTAAACAGCATACTGCACAAATCAGCAAATACTTAAAGGTTGCATTATGAGAGAAATCAAGAATAACAAAGATAACCTTCACTAAGAACACTGACAGCAAAGCCTGTTTAATCTCCTTCATCAGAGTCTAACATGCCCTCACTTACGTCTCATTATCCATTAAAGTACGTTCACAAAGGATTTCCTTACCGTTCTTCAGAGGTGCTCTTTCAGCATGATAGTGGATTGATGCAAAACACAGGCTTGCAACAAAAATCAATACAATGTCTCAAACTGTGAGAACAAAATCTTGTGGCATTGCTGCTTCACCAGCTTTTACAAAGAGATCTGTTGCTGAGGTTATTGACTAAGCATCTAAGTCTAATGGCAGAAATTCATTCACGGTAACACAACAGAGCAAAAACCTGTCCTTCATGGAACTGAAAACACTTTAGTTCATAGGTCTTGCAGTGAGATGCTGTCATGACACAAGTCTGAGAGGACATTAAACTAACAGTAGGCTATTCTTCAGTCCCTCCAAGATTTAGCCATTTTGCGATCACAGAAAAGAATGCAAAAATCAAGGACCTCTGCAATATTTCAGAGGAGCTTGCAATTTTTCAAAATTACCACAGATCTTTTGCAGATTTGAGCCAAGATGTGCCATGTGACGTCATCATAACGTGCCATGTGACGTCATCACATGTGACGACGTCTTTGATTCACATGCATGAGTACAGTTTAAAGGTCTCATTTTCCAACAAATATCAACGTGCAAAACAAGTTTGAGCAACTGCATTTTTGCCAATTCTTTTTCCACAAAAAACTCTTTTTGGCATTTTTGGCCACAACAATCACAAAAGAACCTCTGTGAAATCGTGTATGGGATGATTTTTTATTTTTTTTTACCTAGTACAATTTAGGCTTATTATTTGAGCTAATCGGGACTGAAGATTTTGCGATGAATCATTAGATTTCGGTCATGTTTCCAATATAAATATAAGCACTCAGTAAACATGATCTTAATTCTTAAATAGATTCGTAATCTAAATGCTTTGTAACTGTTTGGTCATGTATCAATAACATTTGAGTGGACTTGCAAACTCAGCCACAATCATTGATCTGATAACAATGAATACAGCATACTGTTAATTTGTATAGTTTTTGTTGTAGTACATATAGTCGGCAGAATTACAGGCAAAGATGAACAAACAAGGTTTTGTAAAATGTTTTTATGGTTAATTAGCTTCTTAAACTGAAAATATGAAAGAAATCTAACTTTTAATTAAAGTTGTTTTTTTTAAATAAATAAAACTATGTCATAATTATTGGCAGTGATAGAACTTCTGGATCAAAATGGTAACTAAAGTAAAATTTTCTTTAAACTCATCCATGATTTAGAAACTCTTAAATGGTCATTCATGACTACCTGTTTCAATGGGATGACAGAGGCCAAAATGCCTTAGTCATACATCAAAATGGGGAAGATCAGAGAATAAACGAGAACAAATGATTTGAGACTAAAGTTGATAAATCAGGCATTGGCTTTATCCACTGTTATGGCAATAATTAAGAAATTGAATGCAACTGAAGCTGTAATTAACCTGCCTGGAAGTGCATTTTACCTGCACACAGGAGGAGGATGGTTAAAGAGGTAAGAACTTCTCCAGGCATCACTGCTGGAGATTTGCAGAAGACGGCATCCTTTTGGGGTCACCAACTCTCTAAATCCACAATTAGAACCCACTCCTCACTGTTATGTATGGTGAAAGATCTGTGATGTTGCACAGCTGTTTTTCCCCCAAAGACCTGCAAACCTTATTAGGATCACGGCATGATAGACTCCATGAAGTACCATGAGATTTCTGGCTGCGTCTGCAAGAAGCTACATCTGGGTCATACTCTGATCCTCCAGCAGGACAATGTTCCAAAACATACATCCAAAATGGTTCCATGACCACAGACTCAGTCACCTGAACAAAACTCCATTGAAAACCAGTGAAATGAGCTGAAGAGTATTTGGAGATTGTTCATAGAGGAGTGCTCGCTTGTACTCTCCAAACTCATCAAGCATTACAGGAGGAGACTCAGTATTGTTGTGTTGTGTGGTGCTGTGTTGTGTTAATAAATGTAGGGGTTCCCATAATAGTGATTCATGTGGCTTGGTTAAATACGTAAGTTTTCTATTTTATTCAAATAAATTTCATTAAAGGGTGGATCAATTAAGGATTCAATTTCCCTCATATTTTCAGTGTGGCATTCATTTCACTAACCTTTAATGTATTTTATCATATGCTTTTAACCCATTTTCACAATGGGTGCCAATAATTCATCCTCCAGTCACTTATTTGAGTATTTCTGTTATGCATTTAAGTGGAATAAAGTCAACAGAAAAGACAATTACACATTAATATTAATTGCAATTATGTGCATGACAAATAATAGTTAGTCAGAATGTCATAATTGCGACTAGTCTCGTATTTACTGCAACATGTCTTTATTCAATGAAGAGCACGAATAGAACAAAAATACATTTTGCAATCTTTCAGATGGTTTTAATCAGATTTTTTTTTTCTCACAGATAAAATTCAATCCATATTTTGGCATTAAAGTAATTCCCAAATGATTTGATTAAAGAATGGACTGCAGTATGCTTCCCTTTGGTGTTTTATGTTCCCAAAACCAGTCCAGAGACATAAACCATGTAACAAAACCAATGCCGTACTCAACCCATCATTTTATATGTCACAGTTGAACGGAGATTCCTTCTAGAGCCGAAGAAGAGTACTTCCGAGAAATCCATCACCAGGAGACTTTTTAGATGCAACAAAGTGTCAGAGGGCTTAGAACACCAAATGGTTTATTGGTTAGCACACATCCTGCGTGGCTGTACAAATCCAAGTGACACGCAGAAGAGGCCACGTCTAATGCTGATCACAGCTTTAGCTTTACTCCTCATTGTTCCTCAAGACAGTGAAGACCAAACGGAGGCGAGATGACATTCCCCAGAGTGAATCCATGGCAACATTATTCCACTGCATGCAAATCTCAATCTCTGGTGAGGCATACAACCAATCTTCAGTCCACTCATGTGAATAAGACCAAGGCACAGCTCTGTATAGCTGATTCATTCAACATACAGCCAAACTGCTCTGTATACTGATAAATGCTTATTTGTCTAGACACCATCGACAAGTTCTGCCGGTCATCCATGAGAACCTTTTGGGATGCAAATGACCAATTTGACATGGTGACATGGTCAACCCCATCACCAGTATTAGACAAGGCTAATGATGTCACTATAAACCATCCTACAGGATACAGCTACTCAAGTTCAGATCAGCTACCAACACTCTGGGTGTGTCTCAGTCTCCCTATTATTTATATATTTATTTACACATTCATCCTACACCACATGCAGCAGCAGTACCATAGAAGGCATCAGACGAAAATGTCAGACATTCTGTCAGACAGATTTTTTTTTTTAATCATCTGTACATGATTTACACTGCAGCAGGAAAACTGCTAGTCAGATATACATATCAATAAACATCATCAAATAACTTTAAATCATTAAACATTTTTAAGGCATGCAAAAATCAAGGTTTCACGTCTTCAACTGTAATAAAGAGAAACTTATTAAGTTACAGAGGTGCGGTGTGCAATATACTGAACCATCACATGCAGAACTTGCTCCAAACTGACACTCACCGCTTTGCTCTCCAAGAAAGACCAGCTTGAATTTCCTTAAAGGGTTCCCGAAGTCGTTGGCCACAGACATGGTGTTATATATATATATATATATTGTTGTTGTGTGTGTGTGTGAGAGAGAGAGACAGAGAGAGAGAGAGCGAGTGTGTGTGTGTGTGTATGTGTGTGTGTGTGCACGTGGTGCTCCGTGATGGAATATCCAGGGTATATTCATGGCCAGCATTCCCAGAGTAGACTCTGGATTCCCCTGACAAGGATGAGGGCAGTTACTGAAAGTGAGTGAGTAAGTGAATGAATAAAATGACTGAACTCCAAAAGTGCAGGTTTATGACTTTATTAATCGTACTGTCAAAGATATTCAGAAGTGCCTTTATGGTTTATGGCCTTTATGGTTCAATGGAAATTAAGCTTCTGTCTGTGACCTTTCCTGATTTAATTAATGAAAGGAACAAAAACATCACTGTGAACAGCTGTGTAGTATTTTCTCTTATTATCTTCACGATATTTAAATAACTAATAATTAATAATTCCTTAGATTTATATAGCTTTTTTCTAGACACTCAAAGCGCTTCACATTGCATATGAAATTTGCAACCACCACCAGTGTGTAGCATCCACCTGGATGATGCGACGGCAGCCACAATGTGCCAGAACGCCGACCACACACTAGCTATTGGTGGAGAGGAGAGGATAGTGATGTATCCAAATCAGGGATGGAGATTATTCAGGACAACAATAATCCAATATTAACCTGATTAAGACAATACTCTGATTAATAAACTAGCATGTAAACAGCGATTACTGATGGCCTTAATCCAACTAAAGTCATACTCGAAGTAAACACAAATCGAATTAGGACATGTGGAGTATTCCTATTTTAGTCACATTATCGATGTGCATTACAGACATGCACACACCTTAATCACACTATTAACGTTGTGTGGGAGATTTCACCGCATTTTGCGACAGGACACGATCACACACGGCGGTGCTCAGCCGTTTGATGGCAAACAAGTGAGCACGGCTGCATTTGAAACCACATAGACTACGTTTACATGGACAGCAGTAACCTAATTATTGACCTTATTCCGAGTAAGACAATATTGTGATTAAGGTATTTACATGAGTCACTTTTAGAATATTCCTTTCATGTTTAGGTTTTACATGTTATAGAACATAGTTCGATTAACAGCACACGCCATTACGTCGCCACACCAGGCCGTCCGACGTTCCCTCCAGAATTTCATGTATTGACATACAGTTTGTCTTCGTTATGGTACCATATACAGTACAGTTTGGGTGTTTTTATTTTTAAAAAATTTACGAACGCTTCAAGTGTAATGCAAATGTACAGAATCAGCAGGGGATCAAATACTTTTTTCCCCCACTGTATTTCAGCTTGTCATGAGTCTCCCTTTGTGCAGCGCGCTATAGAATATGTGAGCGTGCGTGCACGAGCAAATATCAGGAAACGAAAGCTGAAAATCTTTTTTTTTCCCAATTTTTTGTAGTCTTTTGATCTCACTGTAAATGTAAAATGATGTAATGCAAGAAAGAGAGAAGGAGTTGGACAGATAATGTATAGAATTAAACTGGTTTGGAACTAATGGAACTACAGTCAAACTAAAAAGTGAAACCTTTCACAGCTCTGAGAGGTAAATATGAGCTCATGCAGCTAGTCGTGTTAGACAGAAGCTTGTGCCATGTTTATAATGATGCTCCTCAGGAAGCTGATTTACCGTACGGGTAAAGCACAGCGTTCGTCTTGCTAGTGTTTAATAAGCAATGTGTGGATTAATTTTGCAGTGAGCGGTGGGGGAGATAAGCGCACCCTGTGGAGATCGTTAAGCCCATGCTTAATGAAAGCCGATGAGTCAACAAGCCATTAGAAGTGTTGTTCTTACTGTGCACTCCTCCACCTGCACCATTAAACGCACACTGCTTACTAACATTAACAAACATGTAGCATCAGATATGAGAAATATGAGCTGGGGTGGCACAGTGGCATGGCAGGTAGTGTTTCACAACACCTTATCTCTCCAGGGTCTGGGTTTGATCCATTTTTCTATGTTCTGTCTGTGTTTTTATTATTATTTTTACAATTTAGAATTTTTTTTTTTAATTCGAGAATTGATATAATTCATATTCAGTAGACAAGGCGGAGAGAAGTTACTGCTTTTATTCCAGCAGAGGGCAAAATGTATTTGTTGTTATCTATGATTATGACGTGACGTCATATCCCTTTCAAGTGGACGAGAGAAAGCGAAAACATGGCAGACGGTCAGAGATCTGCGGGGACACAACCTGCACCCTCATATTTTAAATCCAAAGTATAGATTTTACACATTATCAGGAAATGCAGAGCTAGCCATGACTAAATTATGGTATTGTGGTAATTTTGGCTTATATTATTTATTGTTTTCTTATGGCACAACTTGATGAGCAGGAAGAGCTTAATGTAGCACTTTATTTTATTTCATTTTATTTTTTTATTCAATCTGTTGCCCTTTTTTTTTTTTTTTTTTTTTTTTTTTTTTAAATATATATGCAGTGACGTCCAGGGTTTTGAAATGACCATTTTCTAGTGCAGTACTGTATGATGCTCCTGAAATAAAACTGAAAGATGTGATGAATTGTTGTTTTTTTTTTAATAAAACTTATCATAGATAGATAGATAGATAGATAGATAGATAGATAGATAGATAGATACTTTATTGATCCCCAAGGGGAAATTCAGGA
>JAOUWY010000030.1:20154879-20165197 GCA_025728095.1 Prietella phreatophila
GTGTGTGTGCAGTGTGACCGTGTGTTTGTGACTGTGTGTGTGTGTGTGTGTGTGTGAGTGTGAGTGTGTGTGTGTGTGTATGTGTGTGTGTGTGTGTGTGTTTCCACTGATTACAGCCTCCTGAGCTCAGAGCGCTGTCTGTACTAACGGTGCTCCGGCGATGCTGCACCGGACTGGTAGAGTCACAGTTACTGCGCATGCGCAGTCTGCAAGAGGCCCCGCCCTCTATCTATGCATAACGTCATGCTGGAACTCCGGTAAGACTTTCATCTTTTATTTTTATTTATTTTTTAAATAACAAAATAATTGTAACATTGATTATTTATTGATTATAAATGAATTATATTCGAGCTTTTTTTTTTTTAGTTGTTGTTGTTTTTTGTTTTTTTTACATCCCACACAGGTTTGCTTAAAGGTTGTATATTACATACGAAATATTTTCCCTATCAGTGTAGGTTTTTTTTTTTTTTTGAACAAATATTTTATTATGCTTGAATACATACTTCTAAGCACCGAGTAAATTACATAATGTGTGTAAATTTTAAGTGGATATATACACTGAAAATATGTGAAATAACAAAAAAAAATTGTCCACACTGTTTATACTGAAAATCTTTGTATGTCTGTTAAATACACTTTCCCATCATTACTGTTAATCATTGTTATTGTTCATAAATCACACAAAAGTTAAAACAGTATGAAATCTGTAAACATCTTAGTTTGTAATATCAAACTGCACTGCTGTTTGACTGAAAATGAATAAAAAATTATTTATTAATAATAATAATAATAATAATAATAATAATAATAGTAGGGCGCACAGTGGCTTAGTGGTTAGCACGTTCACCTCACACCTCCAGGGTCCGGGGTTTGATTCCCACCAGGGCCATGTGTGTGCGGAGTTTGCATGTTCTCCACGTGCTGCGGGAGTTTCCTCCGGGTACTCCGCTTTCCTCCCCCAGTCCAAAGACATGCATGGTAGACTGATTTGCGTGTCTAAAGTGTCCGTAGTGTATCAATGGGTGTGTGTGTGTGATTGTGCCCTGTGATGGACTGGCACCCTGTCCAGGGTGTACCCCGCCTTGCGCCTGATGCTCCCTGGGATGTTCCCCATGACCCGGAAGAAGGATTAAGTGCTAGAAGATGGATGGATAATAATAATAATAATAATAATAATAATAATTGAAACAATTAATAATACAAATATTTTCTCATTATTTTTGGTTTGCCACCAAGTAATTAATGAGCCATTCTGAAGGGCCATTTGATACTGATAAACAACACGAAAAGTTTAAAATGTATGACATTACTGTGAATGTAACTTCATTTTGTAACTTTCAGAAACCTCTATGTAATTCCATTTTAATTTGCTTCTACAGTGCCCTCCACTAATATTGGCACCCATGGTAAATATGAGCAAAGAAGGCTGTGAAAAGTTGTCTTCATTGTTGAACGATTTGATCTTTTGTTAAAAAAAAATTCACAAAAATAAATACTCTGCTCTCATGGATATCGAACAATTGCAAACACAACACAGGTTTATCAAAACAAAATCTTTATTAAATGTAGGTGTGCAACAGTTATTGGCACCCCTATGAATACATATGAGAAAAATATATTTGAAGAATATTCCCATTGATATTTTACATTTTTTAGTACACCTGGGTGACTATGAACAGGAAATTGTTCAACCATGACTTCCTGTTTCACAGGTATATAAATATGAGGTAACACAATATTAGTTATTCATAACAACGGATAAGACCAAAGAATATAGCTGTGATGTGCAGCAAAAGGTTGCTGAGCTTCAAACTATAATAAAATAGCACAAGCATTGAAAATGTCCATTTCCAGCATCAGGGCAATAATTAAGATGTTCCATCCATCCATCCATCAATTCATCCATTTTCTATACTGCTTATCTTTCAGGGTCGTGGGTAACCCTGAACCTAACCCAGGGAGCGTCGGGCACAAGGCATTGTAGGTTCATTTTGTACAACATCAAGAAAATCAGACCCTGTCTCACTGAACAGGCTACACAGCTACTAGTCCAGGCTCTTGTCATTGTCAGTAGTCCACTTAAAACTGACTGGACTACTGCAACACACTACTCTCAGGCCTCCAAGCCAGCTCCATCAAACCCCTTCAAATGATTCAGAATGCAGCAGCACACCTTGTCTTCAACCAGCCCAACAGAACCCATGTCACACCCCTCTTCATCTCGCTCCACTGGCTTCCTGTACCCGCCCATATCAAATTCAAGGCCTTGATACTCACCTACAAGACCTTGCCTGGAACAACACCCCCCTACCTCAACTCTCTCCTGAAGGCTTACGTTCCCTCACACAATCTGCAATCAGTTAACGACCGAAGCTTAATAGTGCCTACTCAGCGTGGCTCAAGGTCCCTTTCCAGAAACTTCACACTAACTGTCCATCAGTGGTGGAATCTATCACTATCTTCAAAAAACAGCTAAAGACCCACCTCTTCTGTGAGCACGTAATTAACCCCTCAAATGCCAGCCCCACTTTATCTAAAAAAACCTCTACCCTGCGCACTTTGCTTTTCTACCACTAAATAAAAAATCTTGTATGGTTGCACTACTTGTATTGTTCTTCGCTTGACATATCGCTTTGCTTGTATTTCCTCATTTGAAAGTCGCTTTGGATAAAAGCATCTGCTAAATGAATAAATTTAAATGTAAATGTAATGCATCACAGAGCATGAACATTCAGTTCACATTCAGACACGCACTTATACAGTATGTAGACACTTTGGGCATGTCAGTCAGCCTACCATGCATGTCTTTGGACTGGGAGAGGAAACAGGAGTACCTGGAGGAAACACAGAGTGTACCCTGAGCTCATGATCAAACCAGGGACCCTGGAACTGTGAGGCAGCAAAGCTACCCAATACATTACCTATCAGACAAAGCTGCATAAGGCTATTAAATAAAAATACAAAAGTTATATGTTTATGTATATGTAGCATGACTGTGCTACTCAGAATATGCTGCAGCTGCATTTTTTTTTACCCCTACAAGCAAAGCAGAGACAACTTGTGATAGCAGGATTTTATTACTTGTGACAAAAATTAATGTTATAAAATATAACATCCCTAATTTGTACAAAAATACATATTTTCAAATATTGAAGACACCCATTTCCATCAATAACAAAATAATAAATGCTGATAATCCATTTAAATGTTTTACTTGCATGACCAATTATAGGCCTCTTAAATATTGTAACTCTATTATAGACAATGAACCTATAAACTTAAATGTGTCATTTTTATGACATTGTAACATCCATCACTTATTCTTCACATATCCACCAACTGGAGGGTGAAACCTCTTAATCATGAGTCCACCACAATACATTCAGTACATTTAATACAGACTGAACAGAGGTACAGGTTTCTTCTTGAGTTTTTCTTGAGTGAGTAACCAGGACATTCCAACCAGCAGCATATACTTTAATTGTCTAAAAGTCTTTTTTTTTAATCATCTTCTTGAAGAAGAATTAAAAATTAAACGTCTGTCAGAATTAGTATTACAACACGTGAACATTGCTGATCTTTAACTAACAGTTCATAAAGTGAAAAGATGGAACACTGGCACGGACTTTCCAGATTTAGATAGGTTCATCTATAGGAAAAGGCTGCAAGTCAGTGCACAGTGGAAGATAACATCCATTCATGCTTTACAGAGACACCCTTTCAGGAGGGCATGAATGAAGATGGCGTGTAATAAAAGGCGTCAGTGGTCCGGTTTGCTGAATGGACTCTTGAAGATGGGCATCTCCTACAGAATGAACGTGCTGAGAGGGACTAGAGCATCACAGTGCTCCCTCAGGCCTTTTCTCCAGACTGTACTCTCGGGTTCTTCCAACCTTCCAGCCTATCAGAGCCAGCATGGCGATGCCTATAAGTTTAAACACCACCTGCAATCCTAGATACCTGCAACCCACAGGCATAACCATCATCATCTTCTCGAATATCCCAGACATCATTAGTCACAGTCACTATATTACTGTCATCTTCTCAATGCCATAAAAGGAAGTCAACCACGTGTTTAATAACACAGAGGCTAAGAAGATTCCTTCACCACTTAGGTTTGTGCTCCCATAAACATCTGTAATTAATTTTTCGCAGAAATGTACATGTGCAATATTCATTAGGTTATTATTTCCAGCACAACACAAATCCACATGTGCATTTAGGTCAAGTAAAAACACTCCCATACCTATTTCTAAAGAGGTTGTTGTCATAGTAACCACAGCCAAGCTTTTTCTCACAGATGCTTTTCCACCAAATGCAGGTGGAGTCGATAGTCATCCCATAAATGGCAGGAGCTGGTAGCCACACTGTACATACACACAGAAAAGCAATTACTTTCACCCCGTGCTTGAGTAGAACCCTGACATGCAGTTTTCAAATGAAGTAAATAGAGCACATTTAGCTGAAGCTTTTACTGTGAGCATGTGCCAGGTAGGCCTTAATTGCCCATTTTACTATTTCAACTTTTAACTCTGGTGAATCAGACCTCAGTCCTCTCAGTAAGAGGTCAGGGGTGAAACTAATGCACTTAAGCCCTGTGGTAAGACAGCACTTATGAAAGTGATGTGATTTATGTCTGTAGGCTGTTTATGAACCCACTGTTCTCTAATATGGGTTTAAGTTTTCTCTGACTCTTCTTTTCTATTGTCCTGTATATATATACTATAGTATTGGATTACCATTAAATATGATAAAATTCCCTATCAGGAAGAATAATTTAAACCATAAAGTAATTACACTCAGTGGAACAACTTAACTGTACTGTACTTCAATATTACTACAGAGTGTTTCAAAAGTCTCCATACATAGGGGAAATTAACACTCTAGCACAATGTCTTCCAAAATATTTCATATGTATATATAACATATATTTTTTCAGATAGCCTTTAGGAATGCCTTTCTCAAAAGAAGAATGTATTGAAATCATTCTCATGGCTGGATCGGGAAGCTGTCGCAAGGTTGCGATGGACACACAACAATGTTATCAAACTTATTAACAAATTCAAAAAGACTGGAAGTGTTGCAGAAAAAACCAGGAAGTGGAAGTCTACGAACATCCACTGATGATGGCACAACTGACATGGTGCTGGCAAACATAATCCTCTGTGGATGGAGACTTTTGGGACACTCTGTAGTATTGTTCTGTTATTTATTGTATGTTATTTATCAAACAGATTCACTATTAGCTTTCAATAGATCATCAAGGCTGAACCTCTTATTAATGAGCTCTTGTTAATGAGCTAACAAGTTGTATGTGGTATTTTATATCAACGAAAGTGCAAATCTATGCAGAACAGGAGGAAAGAACAGGAGGAAACCCTGTAAGTTCACAGAAGTCATTAGTGAGTACAGACTTTCTCATTCCTAACTCGTATAACCATACTGTACATCTTTGCTATTACTGGTAGGCACAGAATCATTTATATTAGTTAATGAATAATAATATTCTTAGAAATAAATAAGAAGCCAGGATGTAAGGGATTCAAGAATCATGCAAAGAATTATATAATGTTAACTGTTTCAGGAATATAAAGATCACAGGATCACTAAGTTGAGAATGAATCCAGTCAGGAATGTCAAATTAAGATTGCACTGCACTGAAATAAACCCTTTATGTTACGCTGAGCTAATATAAAGACTGTAGATGTTAAATTAACAGTGGGAATATATTGTATGTAAACTCCTATGTTTATGCTTAGAAGCGTCATGGTTACTGACTCACCACTAGGGGGTGCTAAAATACTCGCAGTAAAACGCACAAACGTTTGGTGGATTATACCAGTGGTCCCCAACCCCCGGGCCGCGGACCGGTACCGGTCCGTGGATCAATCGGTACCGGGCCGCACAAAAATAATTAAATATTTCCGTTATATTTATTATCTGAGTCTGAACGAGCCGCAGTAAAATTGTCAAGCGTTCACCGGTCCGCGGTGATGAAAAGGTTAGGGACCACTGGATTATACCCTTTTTTCTCCTCTAATCCAAGCACTGAGGATGTAAACTTTACCCATTACCTTGTTTTAGGACTGGCCTTAAAAAGAAGGCAGATTTTCTTGTGTGACTCATACTCCATCTAAGTCTACTGAGCCCATCTGAATGCAGCTACTCATCCCTATTCATGCCAGCAGCAGTGAGATACAGTATCTATATCATTACAGTAGGAGACTTGCCAAATGTTCTCAAACCTCTTGCATGTCTACAGAAAGAGAGAAAATATGCTCAACCAGTGCTGAGTGAGGTTTCTACTTGCCAAGAACTCTCATGAGTAGGAACTGAACTCCTATAGCAAAAGATTTCTCCTCCTGTGGCACTGTTCTGCATGAAATGAAATACAGATATCATGTTTTCACTATTAACATGCTCATTTAATTACGCTATTGTTTCTATAGTAACAATGTACACAGAGATGTGCATGTATAAGACTTGTAAGTTTTCTGGAAGGAGACATTTATTTAGCATTGTTGGACGGAGTTGTCTACCCGTGCCAGCGCTTTGTAACAGAGGTCAAACTGTAACTTATTTTTCTGATAGTCTTCTGTGCTTCAAATTTCTGGGGTTATTTATTTATTTATTTATTTTTTGTCTTATGAAATTCTAGAGAAAGGAAAAAAAAACTGCTTATAGCCATTGAAACAAGAATTAACTTGTTTTTGCAGATGTTCCACAACATCAAAATATAACTATGAATAAATACAAAATACTACATGTAGTTAATTAAAAACAAACAAACACATAACCTACAAATTTCTGTGGAATTGCACATTTTATTCCTTATCTCAGTGACTCCTTTTCATTAAAATATACTAAAACATGTCTGTGTGTGTGTTTGTACCTGAGCACCATCATGTAGATAGGGTTGTGTGTGAAACTGGCGATGAAAGCTGCTATAGAGATGAGGAAGATAACGGGCAGGAGGAGGTGAGGGCAGCTGTTGGCACAGTGACCGGGACGTGCACCACCCATACCAGCACCCACCCTTACACAGCTGCAGTTATTGTAGGACTGTGTGGACAAATAGAGAGACTGTCAGAGTGTTCTTACTGCATTTATAAATAAGAAGTCACAATTTCACAAATTTACATCACAATTCATAGACTAAAATGTTATAGAATAGTGGAATGTGTTTTTCTTAATGGGTTTTTATTTGTGTCTGTGATTATTAGATTAGTCAGTGGAATATGGTGTCCCTAATGGTTCCTGGTATAATTGTATTCTGATGATAATTGTCTATGAAAGAAAGCCATATTCAGTTGTGGTGGTATGTAACGGTAACCAGAAAATCCTCAAAGAAAACTTTTTAAAAATTTGTGGAAACGTTCAAGCCTTCAACCTTCAGTGGGAATCTTCAACCTTCCCATTAAGTTTTGTACATGCACTACAGTATACACATATACTTCATGTGGTTTCCCCAAATACAACTTATAATGATTTCTCCAGTTTCAAAATTATTCGACCCCTTCATGGCAAGCATCTTTAGTACTGACTAGCGCACCCTTTTAAATAAAACCCTTGATTAGTTGCATCAGGTGTGCTTGAGACAACACCTGTTTTGCATATTTGTGCTGTTGTGAGGGATTCTAGTCAGAGGGTTAAATAATTTTGAAACTGGAGAAATCATTATAAGTTTTATTTGGGGAAACCGCTTGAGGCATTCATTGTGTTGAACTATTTCAATTGCTTTTGTCTGATTTGTTTATTGCAAATAGCTAAAAGTATATAGATTTTGACAATAAACCTGAATTGCAATGGGGTTGAATAATTTTGATTCCAACTGTAGTAGTTAATGCCAGCAAGCTTGCTAGAGATGATGGCTATAGGTTTGCACAATATTGTAGAAAATCTCTACGAGTCAAATAAAACTAAGACCAATGCAAATAGTATGAATGAATAAAATAATTTCACAAGCTTTTATACTCTCCTGAAATAATGATCTCATTCAGGCGGGGTTTACTCCCCTTTCTCTTTTAATCACAACTCAAGCTTTCGCGCAATTCACTCATTCTGGTCATGTGTTGTTTATAATTGTGGCTCAAGCTAAGTCAACTTATTTTCTTGAAAGGTTACCCCTAGGCCAAGTCAATCCTAGGTCTTTGACACAAGCACAAACATTTACTTATTTAATGCACTTTCTTAATCATGTGCTTAAATGCTCATACACTCGTGGTCTATTACTTTTTAAGCTTTAGCCTTTCCATTCTGTCAGACATTTTCATGACTAAAACACACCCAAGGTTATCTTTAGGTTTCTAACAGACACAAAACATTTCTTATTGATTAATTAACCATTTGATTGAATCTGCTGGATTATACAATAGTTATACCATAACAAGTTTTTAATCAGAAAATACTCTATATATTAGCAAACATGGGGAGCTAATAAAGTCAAATAGCTAATGCTGCTGAAGCTGAAGAACAACATTCCAATATTGGCAATATTAGCAATGTGCTGTGTTTAGGAAGCTGGCTAGCATAATGTCCCTAGCAATGACTATGGACTATCTATCAGTAAGGGATTCAGTAATTTTGTAATTTATCTTTATTTTATTTAATAGGATAAACCCCAAGACTGATAACCACACAAATGTTCTTCCAAGATAATCTTTCCAAAATGTACCAGTTGTTATGTCTACTTAAACGTGTAGGCAGCTAATTAGTAATTAACAGAATTAATTATCAGTGTGCCACTTGCTTGTTGTGCTGTTTTTAATCTTGCTGACCTTCAAGTTCCACTGTGGCACTACCTGAGCTCTAATAGAAAAACCATCACACCCATATGTGCTTATTGAACTTCCCACTCTAAAGCTGGTACTCCTGTTGCTACTGTAATAGCCACCATTCTTCTGGGAAGGCTTTCCATTAGATTTTGTGGTGTGACTGTGGGAATTTCTGCCCATTTAGACACATTAGTGTGGTCAGGCATTGATGTTGGGTGAGGAGGCATGGGGAGCAGTCGGTGTTCCAGTTCTCCCCCAAAGGTGTTCAGTGGGCTTGAGGTCAGGGCTCTGTGCAGGCCACTCAAGTTGTTCCCCTCCAACCTTGGCAAGCCATGTCTTCATAGACATAGTTTTGTGCACAGGGTCATTGTCATGCTGGAACAGGTTTGGGCCCCTTAGTTCCAGTGATGGGAAATTTTAATGCAACAGCATACAAAGACTTTCTATACAGTAGTGCGCTTTCAACATTGTGTTTGGGGAAGACCGACATATGGGGTCATGGTCAGGTGTCAGCATAATTTTGGTCATATATGTAGCTTTGTATGTAGTGTATTTATGTGCTAAAAAAGCATGGCAGCCACAAACCAAATCAAGAGTTCATTAGTAGGAGCTTTAGTGTCTGGCCTTTAGGTATCTAGTCCTCTCACCTGAATCCAAAATTTGTTTTTGGGGTCCTTGGTAAAGCTGGTACAGCCTGCATGGCATGGTGAAAGGTACTCAATGTTATCTTCCCCACACACTGGATTGAAAACGTTCTTCAGACACGAGCAGTTGGAATTGCAGGATAAAGATAGCCTGTAGGAAAATCTTGTAATTAACGTAATGCACTGGTAGCATGAATATAGACAAACAAGGAATGTAGAATGTCAAACCTCTAACCTAATTAATGTCCCACTGTGTTTTATTTCATTATAAATTTATTTTGGTGTTTAAAACAGTCCATTGTGTACACTAATCCCCATTTTCTCATTTGGTACCAAGTAAGGAGGTAGGTGAGGTATGAGGCGCATATAATATTCTGCATCCTCACAGGACCACTTACCTGAAACTTAAAGGACACTGCAACTGAACCTCATAAGGCCACTGGGAAGGTTTTATGACTTTACATTTATGACTGTGAGTTCCAATGTTGCCAATGACTTTTGCCAGTGACTTTGTTGCTAGATCTGGTTACTTATTATACACCTTTAATGACTTCCTTTCAAATAACAACTTAGCGACAAATCTAGCGACTTTACCTCATTTTAAACAACTGAGCAGTTGATGATTAAAAGCCTTGCTCAAGGGTTCAGGAGTAAAAGCTTGCTGGTGCTGGGAATTGAACTGGCACCTTCTGATCAGTAGTCCAACATTTTTAACCACTAAGCTACCACTGCCCTTTATTGTTGTTGTTCCCTACGACCAATAACTGATCACTGCTGTTCCCATCAACCAATAACTGATCACTGCTGTTCCCAACAACCAATCAGTGACTGCGTTTACATGGACAACAATAATCCACTCTTAATCTAATTAAGACCATACTTTGATTAAGAAACTACCAT
>JAOUWY010000030.1:20260263-20275052 GCA_025728095.1 Prietella phreatophila
TTCATACACTACGGACAATTTAGACACGCCAATCAGCCTACCATGCATGTCTTTGGACTGGGGGAGGAAACCGGAGTTGATTAGCATTTTATATTTAGACTTGGAAGATTTTCCGATCTTTGTGAGGTCAAAAATAGAATGTTATTTTAAATGTGTAATAATCTAAATTATCTGTTGCATTATAACTTTGGGAGCAGGATTACAAGAACATTTGTATACACAATATCACCTCATTCACATGGGTTGGGTGGAGATAAGGGATACCATTACCAACCTAGCATGAAGCAATGAAGTATTCTTCTTCTTCACCATGATGATGATGATGATTACCAATTAATTGCAGAATAACAGAATGCGCACTACAACATCTACAGGAAAATTGAAGGCTTATTTCATCATTGTGCAATGGTGAGAATTGTCAGTGTCATGCAGGAAGAAGAAAGTGTAGTTCTAAGACAGAAGCGAATTATTCCCTGGGCCCACTGACCACAAGAAGATAAGATGTTGCCTAATGTTATGTCAGCTATGAGTTTATTACAGCTTGCTAGGTGACAAACAAATGTTGATTATGTGTGTGCCTTTTATGTCTGATGGGGATCCTACCAAGGCCAAACACAGATCCTACGAAGGCCAAACAAAGGAGTAGCCATATGTTCTGTGGATTAGTATTTTTTCCCCATGGATATGTATTTTGCTACACTCTTGCCAATTCAACACTGTTATTTTTAAATGTGGGTAGCTATAATATACTGTGTGCAAAAAGTAAACTTCTTTCTTGTCCATCAGCCTGAATACATTAAGAAAATCTGAAGACATAACAACAGAAATGGGAAAAGTCATAAACTGACCTTCAGTCATATAGAACAGAGCCATCTTGTGGTAAAATGAAGCCAGACATAGAGTCCTCTAATTAGTTACTTGAATTCTGTTATTTAACTCGAGTGTCCCCATTTCATGAAGGACTAGTTGGAATGACTTGAAATATTTTAAATAATCAATTTAGCATTTAAATGGAATGTTAGGTAATATACAGCACCCTTGCAAAATTCTTGAAATGGAGTCTTCTATTACTCAAAGCCTTTCTCCAGCTGTGCCTTCATTCCAGGGAAATCTAAACCGATCTGCAGAGATAAAGTCAGATTACCCTGCAAGTGGACATTTTATTGCTTTAATTTCCTAAAAACATAAATTTCCGTAATCATTTAAAAGAGACACCAGACAAAAAAAAAGACAACAAGCAATTTTTAAACATTTTATTATTAAAATATTCACCTACAAAACACACCTATAAACACTATTTACAGGATAGCTAGCAGAGAAGTTGGATTTATACAAACACAGAGAACATGTGAGATGCTTCCATTAATTGTTTGTGCTCTTGTTGAGTGGGCGAGGAAAAAAAAAAGAGTTTGAAGAGTACCAGTTCTAAGGCTGTATAAGATGTAGTTGCCGAAGGGAGATGCAATGGGGCCAGCTTTTCAAGAAAAATTCCCTGAGGGACTACACAGCCACGTAGTGTCAACATTACAAATCCATTCTAGTTGAGGTATGCTATTTATGCAGGGTAACTGCAAGAATGTATTTTACATGGTGATCTACAGAATAAGAGGTGGAAAAATCTTGTCCATAACACTGTCTGAGTAAGCAATTCATGATTTCATGTTTTGAAGGAAGAGGGGTCTGTGCTTCACCAAGTTACTACAGCTTCCTGAAATAAAACAGGAAATATCAACTATTAAATACATAATTCAGCAGTCATACCTCTGTTTAAGAGTCAGCATCAGACAAGATAAATTGCATGACAACTGAAACAAAATAAAAGTGCAGTTACCTTTATTGCTGTCTTTGCGTTCTGCGGTCTGATAAAAAAATAAAAAAAAAAGAACAATTAAAATATTTCTTTTTACTGCTGTTTACAAGAGTACATTTTACTTCCATCCAACCATGTTCTGTACCGCTTATCCTACACAGGGTAGGAGGAGCCTGGAACCTATTCCACACAACTCGAGGCACAAGGTGGGAGACACCCGGGGGGGGCAATCCACCACAGGGCATAATCGCACACACACACACACACTATGGACAACACGAGGTACGAGGTAAACGTGCTAACCACTGAGCCACCATGCCCCGCTACATTTTATTTAAATTGTGTACATTATAGGTATCTATTATTGTATAAATAATATATGAATATTGTATAAATAATAATTATATTTGTTCACCATTTGTTCACCATTTTTAATAGGTTATCACTAACATTCAAAAGTAAAAAAATTAAAAAATCAATACTTTCATACCTTAAAGCTTTGAAAAAAATCAGTCAGGTCACAGTATGATTTGGTTGCTTTTCATACAAATTAAATAATAACAAATGCTATTACATTCCTCAGTTAAATCTTATTTATACCTTACAGTCATTTAAATTTTTACAAGCTCTTACAAATTCTTTAAAAAAAAATTACATTAAATCAGAGGTTTAGTCAGCTGGTGTGATACTGGATCACTGGATCAAGAGAGAAAGTTTGGTAATAAGAGTAATGGGTGGCTGTGGCTCAGGAGGTAGAGTGGGTTGTCCACTAATCGTAGGGTTGGCGGTTCAGTTCCTGGCCCACATGACTCCACATGCCGAAGTGTCCCTCAGCAAGACACTGAACCCAAAGTTGTTCCTGATGGCAAGTTAGCGCCTTGCATGGCTGCTACCATTGGTGAGTGTGTGAGTGTGTGTGTGTGTGTGTGTGTGTGTGTGTGTGTGTGAATAGGTGAATGAGAACCAGTGTAAAGTGCTTTGGAACCGCTAAGGTTAAAAAAGCGCTATATAAGTGCAGACCACTTACCAAGCGCTGTGAGATTAAGTAGTTGGGGTTTGTTAAGTGGGAATTCAGCTGAGAACCATAGATTCTTAGCCCTGTGTCCTGAATAGACTATGAGGGTGTTCGTGGTAATTGACCAGTCCAACAGAAGAGAGTTCTTCACTGGTAGGTTAATCAGTTCACTTTTGTCAAGGTTGAGTTTGACATCATCCAGTAAGAGATGTTGGAAAGGCTGTCTGATATCTTCTGAGAGACTTAAGAAGTGGATGGAGGGAAAAGAGAATAAAGATGTGTGTCATCGGCATAGTGATGTTAGGAGAAGTAACAAGGCCTGATAACTGAGACCAGTGATTTAGTGTACAGGGACAAGAATGGACCAAATACTGAACCCTGAGGTACAGTACTCTAGTAAAAAGGCTGTGAGGTTATACTATACCTAGGATTGATTCTGTAGGTATTAGAGGCCAGATGATGAGGATCTGTGTCAAAGACTGCAGACAGGTCAGTGATGATGAGGACAGAAGACAGAGTTCTTCGTGGCTTTTTGTAAAGGCGGCAAAGTGGGCAGTTTCTGTAAACTGGCATTGGAACCAGACTGGCTGGCCTTCTAGGGGGTATTTAGTTGAAAATATGAAGACAGCTGTGTGAGAACATCAGTATCCATGGTCTTGGATATGCATGGATGGAAGGAAACAGGTCTGTAGTTAACATAAGTTGAGCCAAATGTGGGTTTCCTAAGCAGAAGTGTGATGTGAGTAGTTTGGAAGGTTGTTAGAGAATTTGTTAGAGATATTCATCATAGTGGTCACATATGGTGTGCGGCTGCTGCACTTTGTCTGGAGAAGTGTGGATGGTATTGGGGGGGAAGTGTGCAAGTTGTCTTATGATTTGTGGTTCTTCAGTGAGCAGCTTGAAGATATGATAGCTTGAGCCAACATTGTGCATAGGGGTTCATTCTACTACAGTTGAAAGTCTGAAGGATGCCTGAATGTGAGTCACCTTTTGTGAGAAGTACCTAATGAAGTCACCAGCAGTATAGCAGTCTATAGAAGGAAAAAAGAGGAGGGAGAGAAGAATTTATTTTAATCAGAAATACACGTGTGGAATTCAGAGTGAAATAAGGCAGTTTTTGTGGTGGCAACAGAAGGAAAAAGAGGGAAGCATCTCCCAAACTTGTGTGACAAGTTGGATTTACTCCATTTCCTCTCAGCAGTGCTGTCAGCTAGAAGATATCAAAATGAAAACATTGATGGTATGGATGAGCGCACAGTAGTAGAGAATGTTGGGGACAGGATTTGAATGTTTCCTCTGAATGTAATAAGAGGAGGGAAAGAGAGTGTGAAAGAAAGTATTGGTCCAACACAAAGAGAAGTTACAGTGACTTCTTGGATGTTGCCTGCATTGGTGTTGACTGCAAGTGGTTCAGATGCCATGGACCATGGACATGGTGCTGACGATTTGGAGGATAAAGTCTCAAGCAGGACCAGAGAGGTGCCATCCCTAGGTAATGAAGAGAGAGGAGAATCAAGCTAATCTACAAAGTCGGAGTAAGCACCAGGAAGACAATAGCCACTATGATATGAAATTTATAAGAAGTAACAGTATGAAAGTCAAATCAAAGTTCAGCGGTTCAGGAAGACAAGGTGGACGGTATGTCCAGGAAGAGTCATAAACACACTATGACCAGAAGCCCCAGGAATTTGGGAGAAAGACAAAGCTGTAGAGAATGCAGCACATTTTCTGGGTTGATCCAAGTCTCTGTGAGTGCCAAGAGGTGAAGGGCTGGCACTACCAGAGGTCTCCAGTAACAAGTATCTCCAGGGATTCACATCTTGGTGGATAAGATCTGTAGATGTGTGTAGAGCACATTCTGTAATGAGGAGAAGTGAGGATGGAAATCTTCCAGAAGCACATGTTTAACACACATGGAAAATAAGTTGCTCAAGCAAGTCAGAAAGATCAGACAAACCCACAGAGTGGCGAGCCAAAGAAGGTGAGTGGTAAGGAATGCACAAGAATGAGGAATTTTCTTAATGAATTGGTAATTGTTATTCCAGGCGCCTCACCATAATCCGATGGCAGGGCATTTAGGTCAGGTTAAAACACTGAACCATCTCATGGCCAACATTTATTGCTCGGACATTTGCTGCAATGTCCGCTAGTGATGTGCATTATGTCGCAAATGTCAGCTGGTGAATCTGATGGCCACCCCAAAAGCACTGTTGTGCCCATCCACCCCTTAATCAAGGTCCCCTACAAAAGAATTGTTATGGACCTCATCGGGCCATTAGATCAAACTGCGCAAGGGCATTGCTTTGTGTTCATTGTAGTGGATTATGTAACACGATACCTGGAAGCAATGCCTCCCCACAATATCTCCACATGTAATGTGGCGGAGGCACTCTTCCGTGTTATCTCTCAAGTCAGGATCCTGAAAGAGATGTCACAAACACTATGCATGCTTTACAAATTGTGGGGACTAAATCAATTTACACCAACCAGTGTTTATTATCCGCAGATGGATGGGCAGGTCGCATGGTTTAATCAGGCACTTAAAAACCTGATTCATAAGTTCGTTCACGATGATGCGCAGAATTTGGATAAGTGATAGAGCCATTGTTATTCACAGTAGGAGAAGTCCCGCAAGCTACCACAGTGTTGACCCCATTCTAATTATTGTATGAACACAAGCCACGTAGCGTGCTCGACATCATTCAGGAAAATTTGGAGGAGGGACCTTCCAACAGTAAAAATGAAATTCAATATGTTCTTGACCCAAAAGCAAAACTCCACACCTTAAGCCACATAGCACGGGAGAATTTGCTACAGGTGCAAGAACATCAATCCCGGCTGTATAACAGGGGTACTCGGCTATGAGAGTTCACACTGGGAGACAAAGTGGTCAATTTTGCTACCTGTGTTGAGCTCTAAATTACTCTCCAAATGGCAAGGACCCTTTAAGGTCACAACGCAGGTCAGGGATGTCGATTATGAGGTAAGGGAAATGGATAGAGGTGAGGCACGGCAGGTTTGCCACCTTAACCTCCTCAAACCATGGTGGAAGGCAGTTCCCATGACTTTGACAATGGTCATTCCAGAGAGGGAGGAGCTAGGACTGGAGGTGAATCTGAAAATGGCAGTTCAATATACCCTGGTCCCTTATGGAGACCACCTTTATCTGTCCCAAATCATGGGAGTGGCTAAACTGCAGGCAGAAATTTCCGATGTTTTCTCACCTCTCCCTGGTCGCACTAATCTCATAGAACACCACAGGTGTGGTGGTATGCAGCTACCCCTATCAGCTGCTGGAATACAAAATTTTTTTTTGGCTTGGGACAAACTCAAGGCTATGCTTGACAAGGTAGTAATTGAGGACTTGCTTTTATTCGACACTAGATTTGACAAAGGGATATTGGCAGATCCCCTTGACTCCAACGTCTCATGAAAATATGGCCTTTTCCACTCTGTTTGGTTTACGCCAATTCATGACCCTTCCTTTTGGGTTGTTCAGGGTCTCTGCGATGTTCCAGTGACTCATGGACAGAATTCTCATTCCATGTGCTCTGTATGCCGCTGCCTATTTATATGACACTGTTATCTACAGTAATGATTGGCAGAGTTACATGCAGCACCTGAGAGCTGTTCTGAGATTGCTGAGGTGGGTGAGATTTATGAATTATTCGATAGGACGGGTGGGAGTATGGTATCTGGGTTTCCACTTGGGTACTTCCCCAGTGATTGTGGCCTGCCCTAGACCCGTGCTTGAGTGCTGGTTTGTGAATGGAGGGCAGAGCCAGAGAAGATCAGTGGTAAGGAATGCACACATTTGGGGAATTTGTTTAATGAATGTTCTGTGTTGCAGTGAGACGAGGCGATGATAAGAGGGGGAGATAGCAACCAGTAGGTAGCTGTGTGTGCGTGCATTTGTGTGTGTGTTTTTGAGAACGCTGAAAAATAGGAATAAAATAAAGAGCCTTTGAATTGGTCTAAGCCTGTCCCCAGAAGAGTATTACAGCATTGTATTATTATTTATCAACTTTTTTTATCTGTACTTTGGCTGATTTGTAACTAGTATGTGTAACACTATTGGATATTAGCACATGCTCTAAAATTTGTGTTACTTTTGGCCTTCACTACTGTCACATAGTTTTTTCTTTGCAGATGCTTCTGTTTTACTGGCAGAAATTCTGCCTCACTTGTGTATCGCATTTAACAGATATCCTTATCCAGAGTGACCTACAGAAGTGCTCTGGAGTCTCTAGCATGAAACAGGACAAGGTCTAAAAATACTCTTTATGTTACTTTGGCAACTTAGTAAAAAGCATCTGCTAAATATAAATATAATAATGTATATGTAAAGTTCTGCATTGGAAAGTCTCTAGTCAAATTTGGATTGTGTGCAATAGGGTTTAAATCTGTCCTAGCCAGACAAACAAATGATAAACCATGCTCTGTCTGAAACATGCAGGTTCAATCCAGTACAAGAAACATGAAAAATGACATGTCAAAAGCAACTGAACAGCTCAATAAAGAGTTCTGATTGTGTGCTGGTTTTGGCTGTACCTAATGAAATGTAACCGATATAGGTATTCTGGTTAGAAATTAGAATTATAAATCATCCTATTGACAAGCTGGCCTACATGAATGAATGTCTGGCACATCCCTTTATATTTTATCCAGTCTGAGTCATTTCAAACTTGCCTGAACCTTGCCTTACACAAGACAATAACAATGTCCAAATCTGGAAGTTTGTCTGTAGGATACTTACTGGGGTTTTTCTTATTGAGCACAGGTTCACAGATTTCTCTAAAACAAATGTCCTGCTGTACTTTATATGTTCTTTTATATCTGTGAAGCAAAATAGAGAAAAAATCATCAGAAAATCTCGAATCAAGAGCAGAGTAGATACACCAGAATATGGAGTTGTATGCAAAAGTTTGGGTACCCCTGGTTATGTTTAATTTCTTAAAGATAACCACTATTTTTCTAAAACACTAATTAATAAAAATTTATATTTTGCTTAAGCATATTTTGGGAGACTTTAGAAAGCAACATGGGAATTTTATCATAAAATTTACGATATGATTTTGATCTTCGATTTCTTTCTTTCTCTCTCTCTCTCTCTCTCTCTCTCTTTCTTAGTCTTTAGTACAATTATTTCCCAGTCAAGCCGTGACAACTCACTATTGCACAGCCTCTGGAGAATTTCTTATACCTTTCCAGGGACTGTTATACAATGGGGCACTGATATTCATTCATGGTACAGATAGTTCTGGATTAGCAAGTGCACCCTGCTGTACTACACTGATGGCAAAACGCAACTAACTGTGCAAGAAGCAAACTTACACTGATACCTTTAAACCCTATATTTGATTGTTTTCTTTCATGTTGTTTGTATAACGTTGCCCTAGATTATTCATTGTACAGTCTTGTCCATCTTCAGTAATGGCTTTATCCTGGTCAGGGTCATGGTGGATTTGGACCCTATCCTGGGAATACTGGATGTACAGTGGGAGTATGCCATGCATGCACACACACACTTGCACAATTATCCCGAAAACACTCGGTGTGAGGTGGGAATATGCCATGCACACACACACACACACACTTGTACACTTATCTAGGGACTCGTATTTTTAGCTTAACCAATTCAGGTACTGGGAGGTGGGAGGAAGAACACAGAGAACATGTAAAACGCCACACAGAAGATCAAACCAAGGACTCTGGAGCTGTGAGGCACTGCTTTGCCACAGTGTCTCCTGTGTCATGCTTTAGGAATTCTTGCTTTAGGAATATTTCCCTCAGTCATCTTCTCAAAATGATACTAGTTCATAAATATTTTAGGTCTTGCATGAACAGTAAGTATTTAGGATCTGTCCACATGTAACAAGTGCAACAAATGACGCAAGCATGTATCCAAACTTCCACATACAACATCATTCTATCTGCATGTACAGTACAATCTGGGCTAAACAAGAGAGAAAAAAAACCCTTACAGATAATGGCAGACTCCATCCTCCCATACAGGCACACTCTTTGTTTCCGAGTAGAGGCGGGTACATGGATGTTTTACTCGTTGGCAATCTATGGGCAAAATATATGTGTGTGTGCGCACGTGTGTGTGTGAGAGAGAGACAATGTGAGGAAAACAGTTCACTGAAATGATATCAGAAACATGTTCTCACTCAATGCTAAACACTTGAACGAGGAACGCAATATCCAAACTAGATAACAAAGTGTACAAGTGTGGTAAAAGGTGAGTTAGCCATCCCTAACAAAAAAAGTCTGGCATGGATCTGAATGTGTCTTGAATGTTTCTTGACCCAGAGAAAAAAGAGTGTGATAAAGTTGGACTTGCTGATTGGACTTACACAATTCACACTTTCTGCCCTTAAAGCTTGTCAGACATTCACAGCTGAAAATGTCTCCACTCTGTATGCAAGTGCCTCCATTCTGACATGGCTGAGTCCTGCAGTCACGCTGAGACTCTGCAAAGCAAAAACGCCATATTACAACACACAATTCATCGTTGTATCTCACTGCTACCTTTGTGTTCTGAAGAGAAAAAAACCCCTGATAGAATACAATAAAAGAATAGGCTTAAAAGTATAAAAGATATTTAATAGAAAGTCAAATTTAAGCATATAATATATTTTTATTATTATATGACTGTAATGGTGTGTGTCCTGCAGCTTAACTTTGACACTTTGTGAGTTTCTGCTTCAGCTGGAAGCAATTAGAGTGTAAAAATATCATTTACAGACCCAAAGCAGAATCTGAAGAGAGTTGCTGTTTCTTAAGATAATACTTATAGTGCATTGAAAGGAACACCCACCACTTTTCCTCTTCGTCACGTCTTCAGGGATCTCTAGAGCCAGACTGATTTTGTTGGTTGTTTCCTCCATTCTCTCTAATTTTATTGGAGGTTCAGGTTCTGTATGAAATGACAAATGAAGTGCAGATGAGTTCAAGTTCATTTATCATTTAGTTTTTCAATCATTCATCTTCAGTAAATACTTTCATGGTGGATCGGCAACCTATCCCAGAAACACTGGCCGTGAGGTGGGAAAGGCCAGTTCATTGCATCTCACACACACACACACACACACACACACACACACACACATGCACACACATGCACACACACATGGTAAAAACAATGTACACTATTTGCACCCAATTCAGTTATTGCCAATATCTAACCTGTGGCTCGGTCTCCTTCTATAACATGACAGGCACCAATCTAGAAGGGTAGGGGCCAAAATGGGATAGCAATCATCGCTAATGGTTTCCATTAAACAAAATATAATACTTAGCAGGTGATACTGTGGTGCAATGGGTAGTGTTGCAACCTCACAGCTCCAGGATCCCAGGTTCAATCCTGAGCTCAAGTTACTGTTTGTCCCTCAGATTCTTTGGTCTCCTCTCACCTCCCTACAACAAGCTGGTAGGTCAGTTGGCTACTCTAAAATGGCCCCTAGGTGTGTGAATGAGTGTGAGTGAACTGTGTCCTGTGATCCAGAGAGTATTCCTGCGATAAGCTATGGATTCACTGTGACCGAGACCAATATAATAGTTACTCTAAAGTTAGCTATTTGGATCATACAATATAACAATCTGCCTAATTTTATCTACAGTAGCTTCTTCAAATTTGCTTAATGGTTTTAATCACAATATAATACTTATGCCATGGCTAGCTTACTTATTTCTTGGTTTTAATTGCATAATGTAATTGCTGCCCTAACATGAGCTAGATTATTAGTGAACTTGACTAGATAGTAATGTCAGATATTTCTAAGGGGTAGCTTTAGATAAGCTAACTTACTGCTTGGCCAATGCCATGTTCTCCTTGGTGCATATAGACAGCCAGTTACTAATACTTGCTTTAGGTCTGCACTCATTCAGTTAATTAACTTGAAGCATAGCATTCAGCAACCAGTTTAAATTATTCAGTTACTATCTAACAGGAAAGCACAAAAGTGAGGAATCATTGAAAGTCAGGACTCATCAGTTGGTCATGACTGTTTAAATGTTAGTTACACTAACATTCAACCAACGTCATGCAGTTGTTTGAATGTCGTGTAAAAGCCATGTAAAAGCAAATCCTACTCTTTTTAAAATCATAACTGACTTGTGCGATGGCGAAGGACTTTGCGTTGTGAGTTGGTGAATTTGGCCGTTATTCTCCCCCGACCATCTATCAGCTCTGTGTATCTGTGAGAGACCAGAAAGAAAATATTCATTTCATGCTACCAATTGAAAATGCTTGCACTAATAAAAACATGTTGTGTAAAGATTATGAAAAAAAAATATTTTATCTTCCCAACATATACCTACCTGGGCAGTTCTTCTGAATGTTCCCGGTCTTTATCAGAACCTTGATGTTGTAGTTTAGTGCGAGCCAGAGTGCGCCTGCTAGAGGTGTCACGACCTCCCTGAGTTCTCTCAGCTTTCCCCTGCGGCTCCTCCAGAGGTACTACACATGAGTACATTTACATTTATTCATTTGGCCAAAGCATTTTTCAAAACTACTTATATATTAGGAAGAATCCAATCCAAGCAAATATACGAGGATTTGAAAGTCTTCCTTAACAGTCCAACAGTTGCTGTCTCACCAACTTCTGTTTTTAAAGTATGTCAAAAAGTATGTCAATTTATATACACAGCTGGAACATAAAGAATAGCCAATTCATATGTCTCACATGTGGTGAAGGCTAAGTGCTGGGCCACACTATGGATCTGCTCGTGGCCTGTGTTGCGCACTGCAGTTAGGGCGAGACGATAGTGCTGTCCCGGGCTCAGTTCTCGAATGGTGTACATGCTCAAAGTTCCATCAGGCAGGTAGCGGCTCCGAGTGGTTAGGCCACGTGTCACGTTCACCACAAAGCCATCAGGGATGCTCCTTGGATGCCGGTCCCATGTGACTCGTGCGGTGCTGGAGCTCACATGGGATAGAGAAAGGTTCTGGGGAGGAAATGGTTCTGGCATAGAAAGAAAACAGGATTAGAACTTATAGAAAATGGATAATTTCAAACACGGCGGATATCTATTGATGTGTGTGAATATTATGAAGAAGAACAGATACTGTGACAGACAGTGAGGCGAAACAAAAAGAAATAAAGGAATAAACAGATGTAAACATACTTGTCCAGAAGTGCTGGGGTCCAGAAGAGTGGCTGGTGGAGGGCAGGTCCTCAGGACGAAGTCCACTCTGTGTCAGCACATCTACAGTGTACATCTGACCTGGAAGAAGAGAACTGTGACACACACATTAGACTTTTTGGACAAATCTACTTTCAGAGTGTAGTACAGTTATACATGAAGAAGCTGCCTAAATGCTACAAGCATGGCCTCAAGGGAGACATCTAGTGGTTAGAATAAATGCTTGTAGGCAGTAGATTCAGTAGATGCTAGTAGTAATCAGTGATGGTAATGTGACAACATTTTGAATTCATTGCTGACCTAAAGCTGTATTCCATAACACTGGCATTCAGGACAGAAGTGCGAGTGCCAGTCCCATCTGAGGGCACCAGCGATACTCGCACCAGGTTGACAGCGGCATGCCAGCCTGCCTGCACTAGCCATTGTAGCCACACTTGGGAGGAGGAGACGTTCACCACCTGCAGCTGATCCACCTTCCGAGGCCCTGGAGCACAAGATACAAGAGAGGTTATATTCTCACTGACAATGCACAGGTAGTGCCATGGTTCTACAAGAATAATTGGAAGGTTGGCTGTGGAAATCCAAAGAAGTACCACTGTATAGTCACTTAAGGACACCTTCTACAGTCTGGTCCTTGCTAACCCATGAACATGCCAGTTGGGACTTTTGGTATTATTAGCTAATGGGCTCTATGGTTGAACGTAAACAATTTGAATAAATGAAGTACAGGTCTGTGTCTGTGTGAGAAATTATTTTAGTAATCCATACAAGTTAGCATGTGGTCAATTTCCACTCACAAGCAAGGTCTTCACTGTTGCAGGACAGCTACAAACCAGAAAGTTGTGACATAGTCAGAATCTGAACGCTTAGACCTGCTGATTATGTATGTCAAGATACGTAATTGTTGCAAAAAAACAAACAAACAAAAAATCATATATTTGTCATGTCTTGCTGGTAAGGTTTCATGCTGGTCCAACAATGATGCATAAAAAAATTACTTGAATAAATAGCTCCCCCTTTTGGAGAATCTCCAGCCAGTTGAAATGAATGAATCAAATAGCTATTTTCAAGCCAGACACACCTGAAAAATGGTTCAAAGTATTTTTATTGATAACTCTGAATGAGATATAAAAGCAAGGGCTCTCACTTGTGCGTATGAGTGCAGTCGCAGGCTGGCTGATATCGTTGCTGTTGGAATTGCGTTTGATTGAGTACGTGGAGATGTTGTAAAGCTGTCCTGGGCTCAGGCCCTGCAGCACATAGGTTGAATGCTGCCTCTCCAGGAAGTCTGTTTTTCGTGGGCTGCGCCCAATGGGAGCATAAGTGATGGCAAAACCACTGATCAGGTTTTGATTTGTGTCAGCTTGATCCCATCGTAGCTCCACTTCGCTTTCCTCCACTCTCAGCACATGCAGGCCAGATGGAGGCAGGAGATCTGGGAACATAGAGGATAATGTGTGCTACTTTGCATTATTCTGGTTCAAAATAGTGAATGTTTAAACAAAGCCTCTACTCTCTGCTATGGTTTATCCCAGAGGTACAATATAAACCAAAGAACCCATTACTACCACCATAAGTAAACAGTATTTTGGGGTAACATTTGAACTTCCCATCTGGAAGGTGGTATTAGGACAGGTGTCTTCTGAGGTGACTTTTTTCCAATTTGAAGCTATTATTTGATGAATCTTTCATGCAAAGGCAATCCAGTAATTCTGATCACCAGATATGAGAGTTGACAGACACGGCGGGCAAAGCTGTCACATCAACTGTGGCTTAATGTTTTAATATAAATTTATTAATATAAAATTTTCTAAAAAATGCAACAGTGTATATTATGATAAGGTCATTCTTGTGGTATGAAAATCTCCACCTGCTTATTCTACATACCTCAACTATTTTGGGTTACTATAGTAGTAAGTCGGTACAATTTTGTGATATATGAGATAACCTTGAATATGTTTTGCCACAAATCCAATTTTATCAGCTTTTTATCATTATTTTACAATAGTCTCCATAAACACTACTGTTTTAAGGTGTTTCTACATAACCAGAATAGTCTGCTCTGTTATTATTAGCTCCAACTTTAATGTCTGAAATCTATAATAATTGTTCATTAAATAAAGTTGAATTAAGTGGTCCCATGCCCGGAGGAGTGTGGCTTAATCACACGCTGCACCTGTTAGATTTCCATGTATACTCATTTATAATTATGGGTTTGGAATTACACCGCACCAGGGAAGAAAGTAAAGCACTTACCCTGGTCCGGAATAATCACACTTCTGACACCAAATTGTTAGATTTCCATGTATCTCTGGAATCTCAGATTATGCCTTTCAGATCTTCCGTCATGCCTTTAAGCCTGTTTTACCACTACTTCTATTAACTTTTAGTTCTGTGCTTAGAAAGTGTGGTTTTCCTCAGAACGTTTCAGATCGATCTGGTGAGCATAAATGAACACACACTAACAAATGCATGCTCAAATAGACATCCGAGTTTATTCATGCAAACCAAGAGTATTTATATACATTGATAACAGCAGTGCGTGGACAGTTTCTACTGGTGCAGGGGCCAGACAGATTTAGACAAAACACACAGCACACAGGGTCATACTACAAATTAAGCCTACTACAGTGAGGGAAAAAAGTATTTGGTCCCCTGCTGATTTTGTACATTTGCCCACTGCCAGAAATCTGTTGAGGGAGCTGAAGGTTCGAGTTGCCAACCTTAATGACTTGGAGAGTGGGACAAAATCCCTCCTGAGATGTGTGCAAACCTGGTGGCCAACTACAAGAAACATCTGACCTCTGTGATTGC
>JAOUWY010000030.1:20275152-20285984 GCA_025728095.1 Prietella phreatophila
CATTAAAATGCAAATCAATTTATAACATTTTTGACATGCGTTTTTCTGGATTTTTTTGTTGTTATTCTGTCTCTCACAGTTCAAATAAACCTACCATTAAAATTATAGACTGATCAGGGGACCAAATACTTTTATCCCTCACTGTATAATAAAGATGTCAGCTTATTCAAAGAGGTAATTAAATGTATACATTCATCATAGGTATTTGATAAAACCTATGTTCATAATATAAGACAGTACATGATATAAGAGCATTTCCTTTCAGTACCTCTCTCGCAGTCGCGGCCTGTGTGTCCCACCCTGCAGGCGCAGCTGTAATTTCCTCTCCTGTCACTGCGACAGAAGCCTCGGTTCCCACATGGCTGTAATACACACGGGTTTTCCACTAGAGGGCGATAAGAGATTTGTCTAACAATGTTCAGTCACTTTGCATGTCCAGAACGCTTCAGCAGTGTGACCATACTACTTGAAAGTGATGTTCAACATACAAGTCTGGCAGCGATCCCCAATGTAGCCCTCTTTACACACACACAGATGCCTCCTCCTGTAGCCTCGACACGCACCTCCATTCTGGCAAGGATTTAATTCGCATCCATCCTGCTCTAGAGATAAAGCACAGGGATTTTAGTAAGCTGATATCAGTAAAGCCTGCTTCCTTTACCTGTCAGACACCCCCAAAATTTTCAGATGATTCCATGTTTGGGGTGCCATTACATTAGCTAATATGTATGCAAAGCAAAGGTAAAAGACATTTTAAACATAGGTAAAGTGTGCTTCACAACTAGCTATGTGCATGCTTCAGATAAATAACTTAAAACATTAATAAAACCTATCCACAGTGCTTAGAAAATTATAACTACACCTTAATAATTAATGAAATACTTCAAATGAGTATTTTTGCATTAATATGTGAATTCAGTTAGCCCATTTGCCTAAACTAAAAAGTAATCCAAAACATCCATTTCCATGGGTCATGGATTATATGTTCTACAAATTTTAGTTGTGACCAACAGCATTCACACAACCTTTTTACATGAACCCAATATAAAATATTTGGAAAAGTCCATAAATTAAATGTTCAACAGGAAGATGCACCATCTGAACTTCCTGAAGATCATGGGAAGAAGAAATGAAGTTCTCTCATTTTTTCCCCTTTACTTTCATCGATGTTGTGATATTGATTAATCATTACAATGTATTCATTCCAGTAGCATACATGCTCATTAACCACATTTTGTGTATTTGCTCATTCTTGTTCCTTTCCACCATGGTCCTGATTTAAGAGGAAAATGTAGCCATTGTCAGCTAGGATACTAGAAAAATTAGATATTGTTGCTAAGATGTTTTGACACATTTTGTGAATGATTAAGACAAAAAAAACTACTTGTAAAAACAACATTTTTTGCCACATCAGTCTACTTTTTTATGCATGTTTAATGGCATGTGTAACATCATCTTTTAAACTGTAGTAATAACATGTCAAAACTTGATTGAAAAATGTTTATTTGCGATTATCTAAAACCTAAGCCCCACCCATCTGGTACATTGTCTCATATATACCTGAAAAGATGCCACTTTTCATGACAGTTTCATGATGCCACTGTATGTGTCATTATGATATATGTGTCAACAACCTTTATAAACATTATAAACCAATCTTACTAGAGTAGAAACACATGCAATCTCAATATCATTTTATTCCTACATTCACAACCAAAAATCTAGATGACCCACAATGATTGAAATAAAAAATTTCACAGCTCCTCCAGGATTTTGCAATTGCAGTAATTAACACAAATAGCTGCTAACATTTAACATTATGTTCATTGGTTTTCTGGCTGTTAAAGGCTGAGCTTTGGCTAAAAGCGCAGTCTTGTTTACAAATACAGGATAAGGAGGAACTACATTTGATACCATGGACAGAACTGCTGATTATAGCATCCTCTTCACACTAGAATTAACTCATGTTATTGCTGGGTAATTAGACGATGAAGTGAATCAGAGATTAGGGAAAGAAATTAGGGGAAAATTTTAACCTCCACAACCTTCCAGCCCTTCATTCTAGTACTAACATGCCCTCATCAACTTGGTCTCACCATTTTGCTTTACAGGCAAGCTTGGTTGTTAGGTTGGATGCAAGGGCCTGCCAGTTACAACATATCTTTGTAACACTATTATCCGTTGTTGCATCCCTTTTGGTTTAATGTCATTATGTATAGCTTGGGATGTCAATTATTGATAACCATCTGCTGATTGTCCTCAAAGAGAGAGAGAGAGAGTGAGTGAGTGAGTGAGTGAGAGAGAGAGAGAGAGAGAAACAAAAACACTAAACAGCTGTGATAACACTTGTTAATCATGGGAAGATGTCCAGGGATAACATACATTTGAGTTTATAATCACTGGGGACTGTGTAAATATTTTATGATGCTATGTCATACTAGGCTATTTCAGTAAACTGGCTAGCTAGCTAACAATTTCATGTGTTTAATTTTTTGTGTGTAGCAGGCAGGGTAAGATATCTTTCTTCTCATTGTGAAATAGTTTTAGGGCATTTTCAGAGCAATTTAATAACCCCTGTAGTTTTCATCCATCCACCCATCCATCCATTTTCTTTACGGCTTATCCTACACAGGGTTATGGAGGTGCCTGGAGCCTAACCCAGGGAAATCAGGGCACAGGGCAGGGGACAACCTGGTAGGGCACTATCATGCGCACACATTCACACACTATGGACAATTTAGAGATGCCAATCAGCCTACAATGCATGTCTATGGGCTGGGGGAAGAAAGTAAGAGTACCTCCGCACACGCAGGATGGAGGCGGGATTCAAGCCCTCAACCACAGAGGTATGAGGCAAATGTGCTAAGGCACTTTCGCTGAACATTCACAGGTCTCATTTCTAACAGAGCCATCAATTTCCAATAAATCTAGAATGGAAGATTAGAGGGCTGTATTCACCTGTCTGACAGCGTTGGCCAGTAAATCCAGACTCACACTCACACAGGAAGGAGGCCACTCGGTCTCGACATGTGCCTCCATTCATACATGGCTGAGACAAGCACTCATTTATTTCTGAGGAGAAAAACAGAGAATTGTTGACATACAAACCACTATTAGGTGAGCAGTAAAGTTGCTAAAATCTTTCAAATGAATTTGGGTGGTTTTTGAGAAACATGATTATCATAAATGTATGATGAAAAATCTTTTAGAGAAACCCATTCATCCCAGAAAAATGAAGGACATTATAATACACATCTCAAGGCAAACAGAAAATTGATACTGAACGAATTTTGATTTAAAAAACAAAACACATATTATAGTAAATCAGGGATTTAATGACAAGTTCTGCCTTATTCACATAGCAGCTGAGAAAGAAAATTGTATATAGACAAATCAGAGTCACCATGTGGCTGCATTGCCATCTCACTGGTAGAATTAAATACATTGTTTTTGTAGTTACAGTGGTGGGGATGATGTACTATACACATTTCCGGAATGATGTTGCTAGCAAGTCTCCATAGCTTATGACGTGTGGACAGACCACAGACTGGTTGTGTGTGTGTGTGTGTGTGTGTGTGTGTGTGTGTGTATACTAAATTCTACACCATTCTTCCAAATGCCGCAACATGAACTTAAGTGTTAATGCATGCATATAGCACCCAAGGTACAACTCTGACAAAGGTTATTTAAGTATTTAATGCTGAACAACTTGTATTTGCTTCTCTTGTCCTAGGTTTAGACACATTTTATAATCATTTCCCTTGTTCAAAAGGCTTTCTGCTTGATGTCCCAGAGCTGGTATTTGTGGCAAATGTTGAATGTCAGGGGTGTAGGCACTGTTCTTATATGTGTCACAGGAAAGAGGCACTTCTATGATTTTGTATGTCTGTCACGGTTCCGCATTTGCACTGCGGTTCCCATGGCAATGATTGCCACGTGTTTCTGTTGTTTTGGCCCTGTCTCCACCCGCTGTTCTGTCATTTGCTTATTACCTGATTGTGTATAGCTGTTAAAATTAGTTACTGATCAGTTTGACCTTTCATATCTCATTGTGTTTAAGATTTGCAAAGTCTTGCTCAGTGCTATCATATGTATTTGGCTATTCTGATTCATCCATCCATCCATCCATCCATCCATTTTCATCAGCTTAACCATATCTGGGTTATGTGGGCAGCAGTCTAAACAGAGATACCCAGACCTCCCTCTCCCTAGCCACCTCCTCCAGCTCCACGGGGATACCCAGGCACTCCCAGGCCAGACAAGAGATAGTGTATAATCTCTCCATCTAGTCCTTGGTCTGAACTGGGTCTTCTCCTTGTTGGACAAACACCTTCACAGAGAGGCATCCTGGACGCATCCTAGCCAGCTGCCCGAACCACCTTAACTGGCTCCTTTCAATGCAAAGGAGCAGTGACTCTACTTTGAGCTCCCCCTGAATATACGAACTCCTCATTCTATCTCTAAGGCTGAGTCCAGCCACCCTATGAAGGAAACCACTGGCTTTAATAACATGGCTATTCTGATTGTAAGATGAACTGACCTCAGATAAGGCTGTCTGCCTGTGCTCTGAACCCTGCTCTGACTTTAATTACTGAATTCCACATTATAAACAACATACAGCGTTTTCATCCTGGCTATCTCTCCCATATGTCAGAATGTGATATGCAGGTTAGGTTGCACTCACCATCACAGACCGGAGGCTGAGTCCAGGAACCATGGCTGCTGCAGATGCTCTGTGTGGCTCTGGGGTTGGGAGTATAACCTGGGTGGCATGTATACACAGCCAAGGAGCCAGGGCTGGTGGAAGAAAACTGTACCTCAGCATGCTTTACCTTAGGAGGGGGACCACAATCATTTCCTGTGAGAGAAAGTCATTAGATCCATTAAACGACCATTAGATCCAAGAAAAAGACATTACATCCATTAAAATGCTGGAAATACTGTGATATTAAGTATAAACAGAGATATTAACTACATTATTTATTCATTCGTCCTCATTTACTGCTTTATCCTGGTTAGGATTGTGGTAAATCCAGAGTTTATCCCACCATGAGGTGGAAATACACCCTGCATGGGAAGCTAGTCCATCACATGGCATCACACAAACAAATACACACATTCATAACTTGGGGCAATTTAGAGTAGACAATCCACCTACTGGCATGTTTTTGGGAGATGGGAAGAAACCAGGGAACCCAGAGGAAACCAAAGCAGACACATGGAGAACATGCGATAGTCCATACAGGCAGTAAATCAAGCTCAGGATGAAACCCCAGAACTGTGAGGCTCCACTGCCACCTGATGTGCTACCATGCCATATTAACTGTAGTTATTAGTTATATAATATGGACAAATATAGAGCTTTGCAATTATACTGATACACACTGTGATTGCAATACACCAATCTATTGAAATGCATGAGATCAAGACAAGTTCACAATTGATCAAACTACCCACAGAATCAGCCAGAATGCTTACAAAACACAAAGCTCATTTGTATATTACATGTTTCTGTGATATCAGTAGTGCAAAGATCTACAATGAGGTTATTGAGTTACAAAAAATATATTGTGCACTGCAGCCATGGGTACATATTAATACCAAAAATATATGCCTTCAATTCAATTTATGTTTAGGAGCACTAAATGATCAATGCTAGGATGGCCATGATAATAATAACCAAATAACAAAATAATAATTACACTGAGGAATAAAGTATATGTTAATAATAAATCATCATTGGAGCATGTCAACAGTTGCCATAATAGTACACTAAATAGGGTGTAAAAACTATATTTCATAATGTGATGAATGACAGGCATAAGTGCATGTTTTCTGTTTCATTAAAAACTATATAGCAAACAAAGCAAATGGCATTACTACGAAACATGAGACAGGTTAAAAGTCAGGCAATTGACAAACAGGAATGAACTAGACAAGAGTAAATCAACAGATGATTTTTTTTTGTGATAGGTCGGTAATTCGATTATGAGTAACTCGAAGAGCTAAACATCACTGGAGTTGTAGTCTGCAACTCTGGGTCTTCAGTATGTGACACAGTACCTACTCTACATTTATATAAAGAACAAGTGTTCAGATCAAACATTATTATCTCTGCCAAGCATTGAAAATACAAATCTGCAAGTGCAAAACTGAGTCTGATTCTTCTTTGAATAATAATGTATACAGTAATAATGATGATGATGCAAATTGACCACTAATGTATCTATAGCATTTACAATCTTGTGTTAGCAACGAGATTACACTGGTAAATATTCTGTTTTTCTCAGTGGTTTGAATGTCTACTGTAGCCAAAACATAGCTAAAATTATAGTAATTGATGTGTATTTTATGCATTCTCTTATTTAATTTTTTTTGTGAACAGCTGCAACACATAAAAGTTTATATTTTTCTTAAACTAGAACCACTAGGACTTTGATTGCATCCTTCACATAGCCTACCCATGAACAGAGAGTAATAATAAAAACTGTAAACATCAATATTGTGTAATGTTTCCGATGACATGGGGCTGATTCATTCCTTGTGCAAGAGCATGAATGCAACCTTACCTTGTGGAAATCCCACAAAGCCTGAACTAGCAATGTCACTGTCAAGAGTTACAACCACCATTCAGAATGAGGATCAGATTTACAGAACACTTCTTCCGGCTCTCTTTCTCTCTGGGGAGGAAAACTACGGCCAAGTACCCCAGGATGAACTGGCATGCATTACCTCTTCCTGGCATCGTCTCTTATTTCCCCTCTAACCTCTCTATAAGCTGCACTTACTGCAATGGATGTTTTAGCTATTGTAGGGAAAGATGTCAAATGAAATTGATTACTGTATTACAATCTCTGGGGAATTTCTAATGAAAGACAAGAGAAATGGCTTACCGTCCAAAGCCGGACTGGCTCCTTTACTGATCTCACAGTGTCTTCCCATAAAGGATCCAGGACACTCACACTTGTATTTGCCGATGTAATGGAAACACGTTCCTCCATTCATGCACGGGCCAGAAGCACATGGGTCTGGTTTCCCTGCTCACAAACACATAGTATATTGTCAACGCTTGTACTATCCAAGCTTTTGTGTACAGCTTTAATGTGTTCTACACAGAGGCCCTACTCTGTTAAGATCTCAAATAAAAAGTGCTATTCTATTCATGCAGTCGGATAAATTGCATGTGTGGTTGCAGTTGATTTACAAGGAACAATCTTGGAAATGACATCACTCATAGTAGAAGAAATCAATATGTAAATCTGGAATGAGCATGTGTGAAATATTCTCTGTAGTCCTGCCAAGTTCAGATCATAAACATGATTTCTGGAAGAGTAAAAGTGAAACTGAAACTTGCCACATGTATGCGTAATTACACATCACATCTAACACCTATTAAATGCATCATATTCACCAAATCAAAATATTGGAGACATGAGTCTCTGCTCTGTTCATTAGGTATATGAACAGAGGCTATGTTTAAATGCTGTTAGTATCAGAAGTCCAGATATAACTAATCCCACAAGCAACTTTATCATTTATTTCTGAAACTGAGATATTATTTTGAGAAATCTTAAAATGTACAATATTTTTGTCTTCAAATGGAAGAAACTGCAAATTTAATACCAGTCCATTGGGTGTATCAAAATGCAGATGTAATTCCTGTTCCTGAAGTAGCTTTCAGGATGCAGTGCATTAAGTCACATTGCTAGTGCTAACTTTATATATTTGCATAGTAACAGCTCTGTAGTTTTCACCTTTAAGTAGAAATGCTCTAAACCGCTCATTCGTTACAGTAAACACACAAAACATGCAAGACATGCCTTGCTCACTTAAAAATACAAAATCCCTCCAAAGCCCCACCCACTAAAATACATGTCTAGGCCAGAATGTCTGAATGTTATAGACATCAGCCTCAGTGGCCTGAATGGGTGGGTGTATCATTTGTTATTTCTGTATTATTTGATATTTCATCTGTTTAGAGATCAAAGGGTGCTAGAGTGTTTCCTCAAAGCAAATGTTTATTTGCTGGAATGATTATTAAAAAAATTAAAATTATTGTTATTAGAAATTTGACAAAAAAAAAACAGTTTAAAATGCTTTTTTTAATTTACGTGCATAGTCAAAGATGATGACCTTTAAACTCTGCATTTTTCTATTGAAGTTGAATGCAAAACAGAAAAGCATCAGTACTACTGCAGGTCAGAATTCACTAATGCTTTTGCATGTGCAATAACTTTTCATTCTACTCAACTGCTTAGCTGAAGCACAACTAGACTCCAAGGAAGTCTGTTGTCTGCATATCTAATTATTTGTATGTGAATGAGTTTGTCTGATCAATCTAAGCAAGTGCAAATATTTGTATCTACAGTTTGTGCAAATGTGATGTTTCAACATGTGTGAGCAGTCATTAATCATTACAGTAGCTCTGAGAAAGAGCTACACAGTGTTTTCAGGCGTATGTGCCAGGGTATGTTTTTGTTCCAGAACATGAAGGATTCAAGTTTTGAATGATTTCCAGCACACCGAATTGCTTTACACAGCCAAACAGTTGCACAACTCTAATATAAGACAAAGTCAGGATAATGAGATTCCTGAGATGAAAAGCCTCTTGGCTTTGAGGTGCTGCTTTTTCTTTGCAGAGATTTTATGGCACTGCGTGTGCGGAATTGCAGTTGTCCAAACATGAATGAAAGCAGATTGCACACTTCTTCCACTTGAAAGGGAAAGCGCGTGGTTAGAGCTATACATGAGGGAATCGTGGAAGGATAATTTGGTGAAAAAACTCCTCCTAGCACACTCACACATGGGCCTTTAATTGTGGTCATCAAACTCATAAAACTGAAGTGAAGTTGTGCACAATTCTCTCCAACACCTTAAAGCTCTTGGCACAAAAATGACAGTCGCCCTTTAATACTCACCCACTTCACAGTGCTTTCCTGTAAACCGGTAAGGACACACACAGTAGTAACTCCCTGTCTCTTCTTTACAGGACCCGCCATTTCGACAGGGGCTAGAGGCACACATACTTAATCTGACTGAGGATAAAAAAGGAAGAGACAAATCAAGGCTGCATGTATCACTAGGCATTTCATAAGGGTGTGATATGACAATACATCGCAAAGGCAAAAAGAATGACAACTCAGCTTATACACACTTATGCCTGTTATTACCTTTTTCACAGTTTTTCCCTTTGTAGCCATGCTCACACTCGCAGGTATAGCCTCCATCATGCTCATAGCAGTAACCCCCATTTTGACATGGTGAAGAATCGCAGGCTGATTGGGGCTGTACTGGAAAACACATACACCAACTTGACCACGTTCCATCACTCCAGGAGAGAGCTGGTAACTTTTATTTGCACTTGAGGGAATGTTTTATTTTCTGAATGTGCATGCCGATACATGTCAAAACTGGATTCTGACAGTAATTCTTAAAAATGAGCCAGTGTATATGAAAAATTAAAACTGTTATGGCAGAGTTTGTGAAAATTAAGACACTTTCTTTCACCCAGTTTGTAAGATCAACTAGAAACCAATGCCTTCTTAAACTCTCATATTACTATGTAAAGCAGTGTGAATGCTTGGAATTTTTTGAAGCATCCTAGCTGGAAGCAGTGTGTTTATCATCTTCATGTTCTTCAGCACTTACCATAAGGGTAGAAGTCCCTGTGATCATGCTCAAAGTCAATGCCAGTTTGGCATGTGCAAAGGTATGTGCCGCCATATTCCAAACATGGCCCCCCGTCTGGACACGGTCTGCTGTTACTGCATGGTGTCTGTGTGACCTCTATAAATAAAAGACACCATTACTGAGCATAAGTGAGGTGGGTAACAAGGGAACAAGACCAGACTGCACACTTATGGGAATGAGATTAGAAATGAAAAATGATTAATCATTTTCTTATATTTATCATCTGCATAGACGTCCACCCAGTTAGAATGAACTGAATCTGTAATTACCAATCAATTGTTCCATAATGATGTTATGCTTATTAAATACATAAAGAGATTTGTAAACTGTTAGATTTCCCTAACAGCGCCAAATCTCTTTATGCATTTAATATAACATGTGAAGTGTGGTTTTACATAAACTGTTAGATTTCACCCTAACAGGTGCAAATGTAAAACCACACTTCACATGTTATTGTCACAAGGTTGTAGACTCTGTCACAACTCGTGTCAGAGCTGATAAAGGGGACGGATGCAAGCGCATAAAGAACGAGTGTTTATTTACAAGAGGTAGACAAATCCAAAACGTAATCCATAATCAAGTCCATAAACAGGCGAAGGTCAGGTGAACGGCGAGCAGGCATAAATCGGGAAAGACAGATAGCAATAACGAGGTACTGGAAACAGGGTCGAGAAACAAACGTAAACATAAACATGAACTTGAACGAGACCATGAATGTGGATCTGGGAGAAGATAACCCAGCGTGAACTACTACTAACATGAAACACGAAAAAACATTCAATTAACCGCACTGTGTGTAGCACGGCTCACGGTATATATGTCGGCATGAATTAGACAAGTAATCATTCCCAGCTGAGCGCAGTACCGACACACGACCAATGACAGACACAGGGCGGAGACATGATAACGCTGTCACTGATGTCAACACAAAAGCACGTGCTTGCACATATGCGCAGTAGCACGCGCTGCCATAAGGGGAAACTGACAGAATCCTCCCCCCAAAGGTACTCCTCCCAGAGTGCCATGAGACCTCCCATGTCCTTGGCGGCCCCGGGCCCCTGTGCTGAATGTCCCGAGCAGAGCCAGGAAACCGCATGGTGTTCTTGGCGAAGTAGGGAAGCGGAGCGATGTCCCTGGCTGAA
>JAOUWY010000030.1:20372174-20390931 GCA_025728095.1 Prietella phreatophila
TCTCTGTGTGTCGACCTATTCCTTTCTTGTCTCTAATATTTTACAGCTGAGATTTTGTACAAATGCTCACCTCTTCCGCTCCTCCTCCAGCAGGGTTAGTTTGTTCTGCGTGTCCAGGGTGTGCTTCTGCTCTGAGCGCTGAAGCTGCTGGGCCGAGGAGTCCAAGTGAGACTGCAGCTACATATAAACACACAAAAACATACAAGTTCATAGAAAATACACCAGAACAAATTGGACTGTGCAACACAAGTGAAAGGTGCAGCTGTAGGAAAAAGCAGGAGCTTTAATGTGTCATACTGAGAGACGCAGCTTTTCCAATTCTGATGTTTTCTCCAGCACCTGCTGCTCTAGATCTCCAGATCTCTTTTTATACTGAAGCACCTGCAATATAACAACCACACAGTGATAATAAACACAACTGTGTACAGAATTTCGTTCCAAATAACTTAATATGCAGTGAGGATGTATTTGCTGAAGATGTAGTGTAAGAATGAAGATTAGTGTAGCTTAATGGACCTTGGCCTGAAGTTTATGGACCAGCTGGGCCTGTTTCTGCTGACTGTCCTGGTAAGCCTGCAGTTTGAGCCTGTATGCTCTGCTCTCCTCCCGCAGCCTCTGCTGCTCTGTACCATACACACTCTCCTGGTCTGACTCTCCCGACTGCAGAGTCAGCATTTGCTCCAGCTGAAAAGACACACATGTGCAGTGAAGACACTCATAGGTAGATAGATTGGTGCAGATGGGGATATACTAACATCAATTACTGAATGAGCAAAAGTCTTAAGCAACCTAAATTCTTTTCTAGATGGCCTCTTAAATGGTTATTTTATACATACTGCATTATTGTATCAGTAGAAAATGTCATATCTAACCGTCAACTGACAATAACCGGATGTCTAAAAATTCTACAGAGAAATGTAGAATGCATACAGATGCTACAGATAAATGTTTATATGACTGTCCACCTACCTACAGGTTTTTGGACAGTGGTAGGAAACTGGAAAACCCTACGGAAACCTACATGGACAGGGGGATCATATAAAACGCCACACAAACAGCAACGCAAGCTCAGGATTGAAGTGGAAACATAGTTTCATTCTATTGAGCATGGACTCATGATTGTGAAACAATCCTTATGCAGTTTAGTTTTTGAAGGTTTTCATCCAGGTCATGTTGAATGTCTCATTGAAGTAATCCAAGATGACTTTGACTTAATTGTGAAGATGTTTTGTGACTCTAACTAGGGGCCTTTATAAAGACAGTAACATAAACCTACATACTGTAAATGATAATAAAGACAATCCAAGTATCATCAGCTATCATAAAGACTGCTTTTGTCAATTTTGTCAAGCTAATATGATTCAAGTGATAACTGATTTTGAGGCTCAGTGTACTGCTGGAGTAATATGAGAGTTATAATGTCAAACTAACTCTGTATTTATATACTCTGTAATATGTATAACTCTGTTATTATAGACTAACCCTTTACATTAAGATTGCATTAACTAGCATTATTTATTGTATTGGTTGGTGTTAAAAAAACATAATTAATGTTATCAAAGTAACAGACAAAGTCATGTATTAATTGACCTTTGCTTAAATGTTAATGAAATACACCTGTACTGATGAATGTTTACTCAAACCACAACTGAAATAAAATGTAAATAATGTAACTTACTCAGCCTCAGTTCTGAATTTTGTCAGTTAACTACTGCAAACAAGTTCATAAGGGTGTTGTTCAAAGTGTCCACTGTGGACCCAATTTTACCTGTTGATAGTATCATCACTGGTTAATTGAGGTGCTGGATAAAAGTTAATGGTTTGTTTTGTTTATTATTAAAATAAAATCAATTCCTTCAAATGGTAGTTACATTGTTTTTGTTACTTATTAATGCTTATATAGTTCATTGTTTGTTAAATGTTAATTTATAAATGAAGTAAGGTCAGTTAAGGAAATTGCAATGCAAGATGTTACGGTGTGTAATTGATATAGTTAAACCTATGTAACAGTGTATCAGTGTATATAAGCTGACAGTGCTTGTTAATGTAAGTTTAGGTCAGTTGCCGTGATGTAGGTGTCATATAGACTTATGAATGCTACACTTAAGTAAAGTGTTGCCAGAAAGGTTTCCAGTTACCTGAAATCATAACCAACATCATAGCATGTGTGTGACATTGTGTGCATTTAGTAATGGGTTTACCTGTATTTGGTGCCAGAGCACTGAAGCTGGTCCACTACAGAAATAATGCACTGATTCTTGCCCTGACTTCTAAGCTCTACTTATAGGTCTTCAATCTCAGTGTCTCTTAATCCCAAGCCTCAAACCCCCCTCTATGTCTCCTCCCCTTCTCCTCCAATCCTCAGCCTGGTGCCAGACACCACGTCCCCAGTAACACAAAACACATGTTCCCCCAAACACATCAACAAGCTAGCCCAGCTGGCTTAAACAAAGTGAAACAGAGGGAGAGAAAGAGAGAGCCCTGTATTCCTATACACACACACACACACACACACACACACACACACACACACAAATGCGAAGCTAGCAGCTAACATCACCCAAACTGCTGGGCTGACAACACCATCCCCACCCAGCCTCATCTAGTGCTATTAAGCTGTGTAGCAGTCTCACTAAGAGGCTTGGACAATAGTCCCCCTGTTCCTGCTTGGAGCCAAAGGCTTCCCGTACCTTAATAAAACATTTTCAAAACAGGCGCTCTGAGAGCTTTTATTCCATCCACTACAAAGAGGGGTGAGCATGCACCCGTCTTTGGGCGGTTTTTTGGGGTTCAGGGCTCGCGAGGGAACAGGGGCCTGTTTTACAGACCGTTGTTAAGGTGACAGCTTTTTGGGAGAATATGGGGAGTGAAAAACATGGGCGGAGGACAAGAAGGAGAAAGGGAGAGAGAGGGAGTGAAAGAACGAGAGAAGAAAGAACGAGAGAGAACAGCTGTGTTTAAAATCTCCTCTGGAAACAGCTGTGTGCAACACTATCGATTATGTGCCTTTTCAACTATTTTGGCGCAATTATTGGCAGTCCACAGAAAGGCAACTGCGGTCCACAGAAAGGCAACTGGGTTTGTTTGATTTGAAAACATAAAATAAATGACACTCGCACACACGCTCAGCATTAACATGTTTTAAAGGCATATGGGGTCACTGCTGCTGTGTAGATACAGACTTTAAACATCAGGAAAACTTTAAGTGCATTAGTATTTACGCTTCTATGCAAAGACATTTGAAGGGCATGCAGAACCATTACGGGAATGCAGTCAAATCTTAGAGATCAGCATTAGGACTGCATCCATTCTTTGTTAAAGTTAGAATTTTGTTGAAATACAGTGTACTTTTTGACTTATTGGGTGTATTTTGGTTCTTCAGGGACAGGCAGCAATATGCTTCCATGTTTTACAAAAGTACAAAATCCTTTCTCTCTCTCTTAAAAAGTTCATTGTCTGTGGCTGATAATACATTATTAACCCAATGAAGCTTTCAAATATGTGATATACTTGAAAAAAAAAAACAGATGCTGTTTTAGATCAACAGTTATGGATCTTGGAGCAGCCAAAATGAACTATGTAATAAATAACTTAATGACAGTTATTTGAGTCCACAATTGGGGTGCCATTTAGCTCTTAAAATTAAAAGTTAATAACATTTTTAAAATAAATTTTTAACAATGAATAAAAACAAACATAAAAAAAGTGTTAACCCATTTCAGACATTTTTCATAATTTATAAAGAATGACTCACAGAAAAGGATGATTTGAGATGTTTAATAGAATCACACATTTGTGCAAAAATAATATGATTTTTGAATTATTTAAGTGATTATATTTCAAGGTAAACCTTCTAAGTGCTGTAGATTGTAATGTCAATACTGGAAATGTCGTCTAACTACACTTCAAAAACAATGTGGCCTACAAACATGGCTTCCACATACTACAACATCCAGCAACTATAGACTATAGACTGTCACGTTCAAACTCACCATCCTACTGTTTACACACACCTGGACTCAATTACAATCTCAGTCACACTCACACTATATAAGGACTTTCAGTCTACACTATCATTCAAAGAATACACTCTGTGTTCTCACCATTCATTACCAAGCCTTAGTATTGCTATTGTCTACTGGTTTATGGATCCTGGTTTGGTTTTCACGTTTGTGACCTGCCTAGTTCATGCTGTTTTCTCATCGCATGACCATTGCCTGGTTTTTGACTACACTCTTGTCTTATGTTTGGGATTCGTCTGCAAGTTTGAACAATAAAGCTGCTGTTTACCTGTATGTGCGTCCGTATCTCCCGCCTGAAATAGATCCTTTATTACTTATCAAATTGAAATGTGCACACAGCTCATTGTGAGGGATATTTTGTTTAAAATGTCTTTTCTTTTACATTACATATATACACGCATATATATGTAGTGCTGTGAAAAAAATATTTCTTCTGTTTTTTTGTATGCTAAATGCTAAATTGTTTCAGAAATTAAAACAAAATCTAAGATAAAACAATGTCTAAATTGTCTATGAAACTGCATTCATAATGAGGTTCAGCTGGACTAGACGCAACCAGGCCTGATTACTGCAAGTCCTGTTCAATCAAGTCAACACTTAAATAGAACTTTTTCAACAGCATGAAGTTGCTTAAAAGGTCTTACCCAGTAACACACTATGCCAAAGTTAAAAAAATAAAATAAAAAAAATACAAAACATCCAGAAATGATGAGAAAGATAGTGATTGAAATACTGGGACTCCAAAGAACCACAGTGAGAGCCATTATCTCCAAGTGGAAAAACTTGGCACAATTGGGAATCTTCCCAGAAGTGGCCGTCCTTCCAAAATTCCTCCAAGAGCACAGCAACTACTCATCCAGGAAGACAGAAAAGAGCCAAGGACAACATTGAAGGAAGTGCAGGCCTCTTTTGCATCAATAAAAGTCACTGTTCATGACTCAACTATCAAAAAGACACTGGACAAAAATGGTATCCATGTAAGAGTGGCGAGGTGAAAACCACTGATAACCTCGTCTGAATTTTACCAAAACACACCTTGGTGATCCTCAAACCTTTTGGGAGAATGTTTTGTGGACTGGTGAGTCGGAAGTGGAACTGTTTAGAAGACAGGGGTCCCGTTACATCTGGCATAAACCAAACACAGAATTTCACAAAAAGAGCATCATACCTATGGTGAAGCATGGTGGTGGATGTGTGAAGGTGTGGGGATGAACATGGGGGAAACATGAACTCTGTTCTCTACCAAAAAATCCAAAAGGAGAATGTCTGGTCTTCAGTTCTGAAAGCTGAAACTCAAGCGCAACTGTATCATGCAGCAAGACAAAGCATATGAGTAAGTCCACCAATGAATGGCTCAAAAAAAGCTAAATTAAAGTTTTGGAGTGGCCTAGTCAAAATCCTGACATGAACAAATTGAGATGCTGTGGCAGGCAGGCAGTTCATGCTCAAAAACCCTCCACTGTGGCTGAACTAAAGCAGTTCTGAAAAGAAAAGTGGGCCAAAATTCCACCGCAGCTCTGTGAAAGACTGATCTATACAGAACACATGAAAGTGAACTGTATATATTATATACTTCAGACTGTGATCTACACTGGCAGATCAAGATCTGAAGTTTAAACATTTGTAGTGGATTATGGTTGTACTTCACACATGGTATGAGGTACAACTACAGAATGGCACACTTGCAAAGAAGTCCAGCGTTCTTATTTTATCACACAAACTGTGCCTTGAATACTGAATGTGTGAGGCACATATGGCTATTTAAAAGCCAACTCAAAATGGTGGAACTGGTCACCCACAGAGCTGTCAAGAAACTTATCACTAAATGTATGCTCGAAAAGGAAGAGATACATGCATTAATAATTAATTATTAATTCATTAATTTCTTATTCAATAAAGACTCATATCAGGTTTCGGTCAAGTAAATGGTATGAAGGTCCCCAATGGGTTTTACCCAAGGCAAAAATACAGCTGTGTACAGAATAAACTGTTGTGAAAGGGTATAAGTAAACTATAGTCCTTTTGGTTGACTGTAGCTTCTAAAACACTTTGAAACTTGGCAGTATAAAAAGGCCTGTTTATTATCTTGAATTTCTCGGTTAGATGTATGGAAATTGATTAGTTTGTGACGTATGTACTAAGGGTTGCCAGAACTGCACAACAAAGCAAAAGCAGTGTTTAAACACATAATTTTCCAGAATAGTTCTTTCACCAAGGTACTAGAATTGTCTCTTATTATAAAACATTCTGTCAGGAATTTTTTGTAATGATTAAAAAACTGAACAGGCACTTTAAAAAGTAGCTAAATTCTGCAGGAAAACCCCACACCTGGTAACATACAGCTCAGAGCCTCATGCACAGTGCTAATTTACACCTGTTTTGGGAGGCAGACAAAATCACACACAACTGGTCACTGATAATTAGCCAAAATTTTATGCATCAAATGCAATATGCAACCAGCTGTATAATTTTTTTTATCTTTATTTTTTTAATAAATTGTCCGTCAAAAGCATATAAGCATATTCAAAACAGCACAGTTTGCATGCTGCTACATGCATGCCACAAATGGCACATTTTGGCTCATACTGCACTTTCATGCATAATTTGCCAGGTATATAAACAACATATGCTTTTCTATCAAGCTTCTAAAACTCAGTGAAAGACTAAAAAATATGAATGTATGATAAGATTTTTTAACAAAAGACAGAAACAGCAGGGTCTAAACAGAGAAACTAATTACGGGCTAACAACAAACAGGTGAACACAATGGGTAACAGACCAATGACAAGGCATGGATGGAGACAGGACCAAAACAAAACAAAGGCACATGTCAAAACAAACAAAAGCACTTGAAGAATGTATGATAAGTGCAAGCTGTAGAACCATGCTGCACAGGAGGGCGGTTCTTTCCGCAATTGAGTGTTCAAAAAGTGACCATACGGACCTTTAATGCAACTTTGTTTGAAGCCCAGAGTAATGATTATTTAACAGTTGTCTTAATGAATACTTCCAAAACAATATTCAAATGTGTTTTTAAAGTCTTGTTATTCATTTAATTTGTGGAGCATCATTAAGGTTGCAACTTATCTGAAACAAAAAGCAGAAGGCAGCTGATTAAACAATTAACTAATTTTGAATACAGTATCATTACTTATTACTCAATTCTTATCTCATTGATATAGAGCTGCTGTGTAAGCTGCAGTATGAGTATATGACTTTGCCATGACACATAGTAACTAAAATTTACATTATCTAAACTTCATTCATTTTCAAGTGGAAAATAACTAGTTTCACAGGTCATCGCCATGCATCTGCACAAGCATTTGAGTGAGTAATGACATGTCAACTTGTAAGCATGCTGTGTCCCAAATGCATGGCTCTTACACACATACACCCACACACCCTTGAGGACTAGCACACCTTTGGCATACACTTTGTTGCTGTCATCAAAGTACAGGCTTGGACGAAGACTGCAGGGCTTAGGACGTCACTTGGGATGTGGTTCCATAGAGTTGCATCCATACACACTTCAACAGGGCAGATGTGTTTTATGGAGTCGTGCAGTTTGTTGTAAGGCAAGAATATTACAACTTAAATGATCCCCATTGGGTTTCCTCAGTCCAAAGACATGCATGGTAGGCTGATTGGCGAGTCTAAATTGTCCATAGTGTATGAATGGGTGTGGGTTGTGAGTGTGTATGTGATTGTGCCCTGCGATGGACTGGCACCCTGTCCAGGGTGTATCCCTCCTTGTGCCTGATGTTCCCTGGGATAGGCTCCAGGTTCCCCTGTGACCCTGAAGAAGGAGCAAGGGGTAGAAGATGGATGGATGGATGGATGATCCCCATTTACATTTCAGCATTAAAGTTTAAAGAAAGCATTTGGGACACAAGGGACTGCCTCTGGGTCACCAACTGATAGCTCTACACAAACATGCAATTCATATGGCCAAGACGTCCTAGGAGTGTGGTTTATATTGCCATATGGTTTCAACTCTTTTTTTCTCTCTTACTATACAGTCCCTGTATCCTTCCTCATTTTCAGTAAAGGAACGGCCTTGTATTGCCCTTTCAAATGTGTTTTGCATTGCTGATTTTATATTACTTAATATTTATGATTTGTGCCACTCCTTGTATTGTCTCATTTGATAAATATTTCAAAACACATCAAGGAGCAGCAGCGCTTTGATTCATCTGCCAACAACCGACACGAGAACAGTTCTCAAAGCCACTGAAAACTCTCTACGAGAGGGCCAAAACTCGTTGCCACAATATTCTGTTTCAGCTTCCATGTGTTCATAAGAATCATTCTCTGGAATGACCGACTAGTATGAGAGCAAATATTTTTAGCATCACGTCCATATTCCATGGCCAATTGGATATCTAGCTGAGTTCAAGATATGAACTTGCTCCATGAGAGTGTGTAAGTGGTCTTATCTCACTAGTATCGCCCTATAAAACCTGCTGCTCATTGTAACCCAGCCTACATCCATTAGTGTGTGGTATATTTTCCATGCTTATGTTTTATTCTCTGCTATTTAAGAAAGTATTCCAACAGATTACAATTTCAAGACTTTCTTAGAAAAGAAGAACAAGAAGCGGAAGAGCAGTAGTTTACTTGAAACTCACTTGTAATGGAAAGCTAGGACCTGTTTAGGCAGTCAATAAATGTAAAATGCTGTAATGAATTCTTAAGACAAACAGCAGTAAATTAAGCTATAAAATGGTAGAATTAACCTCTTTTCATGTTTATACTGCATGTAAAGCACTTTGAGATTTTGAGATATGCTATATAAATAAAGATGATGGAAGAATTTCTGGTTATGTCTTGCCAACAAATAGCATGTTTCCCTTGATACCATATTGATACCACAAAACCTAAATATGTTTTTACTGTTTTGCTCCATTTTTAATTGGATAAGCGTACATAGAAACATGTTTGAAAGTAGGAACATAGGAACAGACTTGATCATCTCAAGTGTTTCTCAATATTATTGTGCATTAGTTGGAGTTTTGCATGATATACTTGAGCATTTAAACTTTTATTACACCACCTCAGTGTTGAATTTTCAAATCAACTTAAATGCATCATTCAATTATATCACCTTTATTATACCACCTTGCTGATGAATTCTCTAATCTAATTAAAGGTATTGTTTAATTTTCTATAACAGCAGCTCTGACAATAATGCCAGCCACAAGGCAAATCACAGTATTAATGTACTCATTCTATTACGTTATTGTTTCTGTTGTAACAACATATACAGGGACTTGTATAGCAGAATCGCCACATAATGTACACTGAATAATACATATTAAAAATGTTGTTTGACAATTAAAAATCAATAATCTGTGATACAGAATTTTTTTAAGATAGAGAAAATAATTCTTGTCTTGGAGCAGCTTTTTCATTGCTGCTATAATGGAAGTGATAAAAGGAACTTGTTTCTCAGACAACACAGCATTAAATGGAACTATAAACTGATCAAATGTATGTGTTGATAAATGAATGACAAATTTTAATCTTTGGAAAATTACTTTGATGTAACTAGAATAAAAGAGTTCAGTTCAGCTGCTGTATGGAAAGAATAAATTTCAGCTTGGGAATCTTAACTCCATCTTGTGTCAGGCTGCGTAACCCCACCCTGTCGTTGATTATTTTCCTATAACACCACTCTTGTGTGTTATTCCTTACATAACGAAGTTTAACAATCGCTCTTAGACTTCCTTTGTACTGTACATGAGTTTCAGCTAAACATGCTTTCTGTTCTTTTCTTTATACAGGAAAATGTGTTGGCATTATCAAAATATGCTGGAATGTTGTTTTAGGTCACCCATAAACTCAGCTCTAAAGAAAAGCTCAACTTTGCAGTGAGTATACCAACCCTGCATTTAATTAACTGACATTGCAGTGTATTACTTAATTCAGTAGTGATCAGTGCAGTTAAAAATTCCTTTGAACCAGTGAGATTACATACATTTCTAAAAGCCCAGGGTAGTGTAATGCGGCAATCCTCCAGCATCTGAAGGGTTACATCTGCGTGTGTTTCTCACTCTCTTGGCTGGGCCCCAGAAGCTTAATAAAGGAAATTAATGTAGTGAACTATCTGTCAGATTCCCAAACACAGCTGGAGCTTACATACAAGCCATCCACACTCACACACACACACACACACACACACACACACACATGCACGCACGCACGCACACACGTCTCCCTTGTACCACGCTATTCGGCTCTAACAGCCTGCCCCTTTCACAGTCCTGCTGTGAGAGCCACTCCAGTGCATTGATTGTGAAAGCTGTTTTTGCAGCATCACCGAAGGCAATTGCACAACACAGAGCAACAAACAGAGACCTAAACCCAGGACCCTGACATGCAGGGTTACCATAAAGTACTGCTCAAACTCTGTCACAGCTGCTGTGGAAAAGGAAAAACTGGATGTGGGAAAGGGAAAGGCTGATAAAACACACACACACACACACACACACACACACACACACACACACACACACACACACGTGCATGCATCTGGCATGAAAAATACTGAGATTGCACCATTTCAGCTTAGCAAACAAGCACAAAATCACATGAATATATAGCAAAATGTGGAATTATACATATGCTTTTTAGCAATAGTGTTCAATTTGAACTGAAAATAAATGTTGATTTGCACACGACTCTTCACATTTATTGCAGCACATGTTCCCAAAATAAAACATAAAAAGGACAGAAGTATAAATAAAAGAGAAGGACAAGGGGAACTAGAAAAAGATACAAACATTAAATGTCAGGATCTGTAAGTGATGTCCTTGTTTGGGAAGTCCGTAACCATCATTTTTACTTTAAACCGGCTTACAGTACAGGGCTGGCCTCATTGGCCCCAAGCCACGTGCAGCAGCCCACGGATTAGCAGCCTTACGTAGGCAAGAAAAACAAACTGAAGCAAGCAGAAGCAACAGCAAGAAACCTTCTCACACTCCTACTAACAACACAGCCCTTATCACCATCTGCTGGCTTTACCGAGGCACTCTCATAGCAAAACAAAGAGGATTGCTAATATCCCACTCTGTTCCTCGTCAAAAAGTGTTAAACTGATCTGTAGCACAATGGTAATTAAAAGAAATACAGTACAGTTGAACTACAAGCTTTAATTCAATTTTCTGCTTGATATACTTTGGAATTTAAAAGCACAAGGTCAGCAGTTTGAGTGTTGATTTCCTACTCTATTTAGTTAACTTTATCATATATCAAAATTTGTCTCGAAATCACTCCCACATAAAAGCAGACATATTCTCACAAACTCTACCTCAGAGCTCTAAATCATATACCCAGAGATCCCCTGACACGCACCCACATGCACAAACTGACACACTCCCCCACACATAATACAGGCATATACACAGAGGGGGTGCCTGAGAAAATTGGAATCTGACAGAACTCCAGTATCAACACAGAGGGGTCAAAGGTCACCCCAACTTGTTCTGCAGCTGTGTGAGATGATGCAGCTTTTCAAACTAGGTTACTCTTTATCCCAGTTCAAACTGGGTCAGAGTTTATCCTGGTTCAAGGGCAATGCTCAGGGGTGACATGAAACCCTTGTGGATCCTCCAAATAACAGAGGTCAATTTTCAAAAGCAGGTCAATCTTCATGTTCAGTTGTTTATTTTTTTTTTATTCACTCCTGTGTTTTTAGAAGTAGACCCTGTAAAATGTCCCAGAAAACTGAAGGGGGTTGGTGCAGGCTTACATCTCTTTTTCACTTAGTCAAATACTTTACCATGTGCCACGGTGTGTCTGATTCTTCTATAGTTTTACTCTAAAGAGAGACTCCAGCACCACACAGTCTTCCCAACCTAATGAAGATTATCAGAACAAGATGCACCGCTACATGTGCAGAACACATCAGCACAGTGCTATTTGTCTCTGAAGAGGTCAAACACCTAAAAGCCCTTGTTTTAAGTAAATTTCCAACAACCTTCTGAAAAACAAATGACAGAACGGAACGAATGAACTAGTATGTATCAGGAAACATGTTTCAAATACAGCACACCAAAACAGAGAGAAATTCAAAACCAGGCCATCTTCTAAACACTTTAATAAATGTATATTTATTTATTCATTTTGCAGACACATTAATACATCAGAGGAAGATTCAAGGACACATTTAAATAAGAAAAAGGAATATACCTTTATAATTATCTTGATAATTAACATTTGATCTTCAATGGCATCCAAGATTTATTTTGTAGTCACTTTATAAATTGAAAAGTTGTCATGTTCTTGAAATCTCTTCAACATGTTTGTCTGTTGTCACTTTCATTAATACTTTGGTTTCCTCTGTTAAATGGTAAATGGTAAATGTGCACTTTTATAGCACTTTTATCCAAAACGCTTTACATTGTGTCTCATTCACCCATTCACACACACACTCCAATGGTAGCAGAGATGCCATGCAAGGCGCTAGCTTGCCATCGGGAGCAACTATTACCCACAATGCTGTGCGATAACCTGCTGATAGTGATGCCAGAAGGAATTAGCTCTTGCTTAATCTTTACCGTCAGAGTGTGAAGCAGGAGTGCTTTAGTCCTTTAGTCTCTCCAGCTCTCTCACCTCATTAATCAGCTGAGCTGAGCCTCTGACTTAAGCTATATAGCATTATATTGCATTCTGGAAATTTAAGTCCAGCTTTTCACTAATTCTATGTTGGATTTCTCATATGACATTCAATGTAACTGGAAAAAGAAGCTCTTGCTCCTTTGTTTTTGTCCCCCTGTGAAGTCAACATGACAGACGACTATCTAATCTAAACTTCTCACAGGAATAACATAAATACAAGACCAGCCATAAAATTAGCACCAAAATCACCAGACTTTGACTTGAATGCAATCTTGAGACATTTTCTGTAATTATTTGTATTTGGCTTGGAATTACTGCCATTTTTCCCATGGACTTGCCCCGGTCTTGGGCATCGATCTCACTAAATATGATACTAGTTGCATCTGAGTTTGTAAAATAATTGTTTGTGCTGTCGTTTCTACAAAGTCTTTTTTACAAAGTTCGATTCCCATGTTTGATTTGCATGATCTCCCCGTGCTGCCGGGGTTTCCTTCGGGTACTCTGGCTTCCTCCCCCAGTCCAAAGAAATGCATGGTAGGCTGACTGGCATGTCTAAAGTGTCCATAGTGTATGAATGTGTGTGTGAATGTGCATGTGATTGTGCCCTGCGATGGATTGTCACACTGTCCAGGGTGTACCCCGCCTTGTGCCCGATGCTCCCTGGGATAGGTTCCAGGTTCCCCGTGACCCTGAAAAGGATAATCACTGACATGAATGAAGCCATCTAGTTGAAGTAAAGGCCTGGTCACAAAAAACGTTGCTGGATTTCAATCTTGATCCTGATTTTGTACTGAACGCAAACATGACTAGGTTTCTACCCCCTTAAGACACAGTTTTGACTTGATCTTGGTTAGTCCTGGTCTTATACTTGACAATGGTGTTTTTTTACTACAGCGCTAAGGCACAAACATCAGTCCATGATAAGTATTTTCATTAAGACAAGTCTTAATGACAGACTGCAGAGATTTGTAAAAGGACAATCCCTGAAGGAAACCTCATGTCTCCTCGCTGTATATGGCCACACATACAACATGTGAGTTCATGACAGCAAAAAGAGCCCAATGTACACCAGAATAGGCACAATCCTTCATTGATTTGTCATCTTTCGTTTAAGTGCATTTCCATTGGAACTTTTCAAGTCTGCAATGAATGCAATAAATACTATTACATTTTTCATAAGTGTAACATTTTTAAACAATATAATAAACCCAATTGACTCAAGAATGAGATAAAAATGGATGACTCAGAAACCATCAAATAAAAATCTGAGGTTCTACCTCTTGATGGTACATTCCAGCTGTATTATGCTACTCTACAGACACGCAGAACATTACAAATGAAGTGGCTGCTGTTGCACTGGGAGACAATGTCCATGTAAATGGCAGTCCTGGGAGCTTCATGTAAGAGGAAAGCATGTAAAGGTGTAAGTTTAGATGTCCCACCTCATACTGAAAAGAAGGCATTCACCAGAGTATGTTCCTCTAGGGCTTTGCTTGCTGAAGCGTATTAACATAGAGTAAGTGTATGAATGCACTGCCAAGATGCCAGAAACTAATGTCAAAATGCTCTCAACAGGGTGGAAGCATAGTCAAGACACACACTTCTGGCAAGACTGCATTGTTGCAAATCAGCCACGTGACTCTAAACATCCATAATGCCACAATGTCGAGTCTCCTGTGTAAGAGAAGTATAAAGTCTGGTCTCAAAGTCCCTACAGTGGATAAAGTTTAAGAGAAAAAACATGTCTGCATACTGAAAGTCAATGACACAGTCCAACTTCTGTCTTGGCTCTTAAAAATATCAATAAATACATAAATAAAATAAACAGTCTATTTATACCAACCAGACTATTTAAATTTTATTTATAGCACAGACCCTAAAATAAACTCCAGTGGCAATGTGCAGCATTGCCGTTCATTAAAAGCTTAGGCAGCAAAAAGCAGCCAGTTATCACAAATGGCAGCTTTGTGGCCCGTGAAAAACGAGCTGTTTCTTCCATAGTCCCAAGAGAGGCGACCAGTGACCTTCTCACTCGCCTCCAAAATGACATCCCGAGTGTGAGGGAAGCAAAAGGGAGCCAGGCAGATGCAAGATTTCCAAAGAATGAGTGTGTATGAGAAAGAGCAGAAGGCTGTCAAGAGTCTTCATTAATGTCAAAAATAAGGATGCACCAAGGCACATGTAACTTGTGTACTACAAGAATATCTAATATTCATGTTGTGTCAGTCAACATCATACACCTTCACAGAATATCTTTAAAGAAATTTTTAAAATATATTATATTATAACTCAAAAATTAGTTACTCTTACAAATGTTATTTACATATCACTGAATATACTTTATAATTCTTCTACCGAGGGTTAAAAGAGAGGGCTCAAACCAGCTGTCTCACCGTGTGATACGGAAACTGCAGAGCCTCCGACCACAAGACTCTGCAAAGAATTGTGAGGACGGCTGAAAAGATCATAGGATTCTCTCTACCTACCATCAACACCCCATTCAACAACTGCTGCATCCACAAAGCCACCAGTATTCTGGACGAACCCCTCTCATCCCTCTCATGGACTCTTCACCCTCCTTCCATCTGGAAGAAGGTACAACAGCATCCGCTAGCCACTAGCAGACTCCACAACAATTTCTTCCCTGAGGCAGTTAGATTACTAAAGACCCTGCTGCCTCCCAACACTCATCTGGGCCAGTCAAACATCTAACCTAGTGAGACTTCTAAAGACTTTTCCTTTATATTATGGAACTCATTTTTGCTGCCAATATCGCTGATGTACTTGTGCTGCTACATTAGTGCTGCTACATTACACAATAGCTTACAATTTACATCCCATGTCCTGTGTATGTATTGTTCTATTTTATGTATTTATTGTCTTGCACTTGTCTCACACCATACATTTGCACTTTATGTAGTCTTGCATACTGTTCTGTGTTGCAACATGGTCCTGAAGAAACGACATTTCGTTCCAATGTATACAAGCTATTTTGAGGAATGACAATAAAACCCCACATGAAGAATTCACACAAAAATATTTGAAAAGTTCAAGCTGAAATGTTGCTTTTGTTTTGAATTTAATGAGGACCAAAAATTTTAAACTATTTTAAAACCACAGAGGTCTCAATATATTAAACGTCTCAACATATTTTAAAAAAGTTCTATGTATAGGCTCCATCTTTTTTTTTTTTTTTGGTCTGCCAATTTTGTATTAGATTAGCACATCCATAAAAAATATCTTAGGTTTTTCTTGTTTAAAGGTCCATCCATCCATCTTCTACCATGTACTCCTTTTCAGGGTCGCAGGGAACCTGGAGCCTATTCCAGGAAGCATCAAGCACAAGGCAGGGTACACCCTGGACAGGGACCAGTCCATCGCAGGGCACAATCACATACACATACCCATTCATACACTAAGGACACCTTAGACATGCCAATCAGCCTACCATGCATGTTGTTGGACTGGGGGAGGAAACCGGAGTACCCGGAGGAAACCCCCACAGCACGGGGAGAACATGTGAATTCCGCACACACATGGCCCCAGCGGGACTCGAACCCCGGCCCCTGGAGGTGTGAGACAAATATGACAACCACTAAACCTTTTGCATTATTCTTGAGAGTTAAGTTTAAAAAACCTCAAGTGATTTTACTCTGAAAATCACATCTAAGTAAAGCAAATCAGTGGACCATCAGTGAGACAAGTTAATTATCACATAATTTATAGCAACTGTACACAGTCTTTCCATCTCCAACCTCGCTTTCTTCCCTCTCTTGAAGTTAATATGATAAAAAAAAGTGTTTATCATGTTAGCAAAAAATTTCCTATGGAGGAACATTTACTGACCGTTACAAAGTGATGGAGACTTAAATGTTTAATAAATGCCCTCTTAAAGAAAACTTACAGAATACACATCACCAACTAGACATTTTTCATTCTTAAATAACATTTTCAATATGTTTATCATTAGCCTTAGCTTATGTGGAACATTCAAAATACAAGTCCCTGTGAAACAGTTGTTATTATTAGAATGAAATGAATCAACAACGTCTGACCAATCAGATTTGACAATGCCAATGATAATTTCTGACCAGGGTCAGTCAATAACAGAGAGTTAATCAAAAGAATCATTCACATTTTATAGAACCTTGATTGCAAAACAAAAAAACATTTTTCAGTGTTCATAAGTTTTTAAAATAATGTAACTCCTTTAAGATTCAGAAATAAATAAGTTTTCTGATTATTATATCTTATAAAAGTATTTTAACCAAAAATGTACAGGTCCTGTTGAGCTTATTTCCACCCTTGTCATAGTGAATCTAAACAGAAGCAAATACATTTTGTTCAGTGTGACCCAGGATTTAGTTTTTCGCAGGGCCATTTACTGCTCCGTTTGTTTATAAAAACCTCCAAATAGGTTTCCCCACTTCGGAAAGAGTGAAGTGTTTGCTGTGCATATATTCCATTTCAAAACCACGAGGCTCTCCATAGCTCCTGCTTTCTGACAGAGAAGCTCTGTGACTGGTTTCCTTGATCACTGTTTCATGCACATGGCACACACATCACCAGCACTTAATAGTGAAAAAGCAAAGGACAGTAAAGATAAAATCCACATGGCTTTTTCTTTTTCTTTTATTAATGAGAGGGTTTTCTCCATTCTCATACCCCTAATTGAACATGGAGACAGAAAGCTTGATTATATTTAAACACTACAGGCCTACAAACATCCCCTAGATTGCAGCAGATGAATGTCAGAATGCAGGCACTGTTTTCACGTGGGCAACCTCGGAAAAGAGATAAACAAAGATAAACATTCTCAACAGACCTACCCTAAATAAAGAGAGAATAAACAGGCCTTTTAGATGATTCTTTTACCACTGTGTATCACATCCGTGATTTACCTACAGCAAACTGACATGCATGTGTACTACAATGAAAGTACTGTTTTAAGATATGTTTAACATATCTATATAAAGTGTTGCAGTCATCAGGTATATTAAAGCTGTATATTCAATGATTGTTTATTGCCCAGAATGCCAAAAAGGATCTAGATCAATCACATAGGGGCACACCTGCATAATATCACACTCAATGTTTAGCTGCAGTATCTAACTTTTTTTGGTTAAAAATGAACAAACACCAATTATTGGCTAAGTACATTAAAAAATCACTGTTAAAACTGTCTCCTTACCTTACCTTGATTCGCAAAATAATCTTAAAATTATGATTTATAATTTCAGCTGTTGGGTCGGCTCTTGTGAGAAACATCAGTTAGATGGCCTTTGTTTGTGACCATAAAGAAGAAGAGCTGGTGACTATGACGCGTGTGGGTTTGGAGGATGGTGGAGTGTTTGTAGCTTGTCCTTACAAGAGACTTGCTTAGAATTGAAACTTGTCATCTAGATGGCTGCTTTTAATCTGGATAGTTTTGAATACAATCATTGCTGACATCTGGGGAATCAACTGTTGTCAAAACGAAAAAACCTCAAACTGTGGAGAGCCTGCAGTCACAGGGAAAGTGACAGAGCCCATACTAAAACGAGAATAAATATTGGCATGGCTGTTGAGAGGTGGCGACAATGCCGAGATCTGAAGGGACTGAAGACTGATGCAGAGATGGCTTTTTTCTGCTGAACAGGTAAGATATTTCAGCGGTTCAATATGTAGCTACAGTAGCTAACATCTGTGCACTTGATTGCTTGATTCAGCTAGGTATAGAGTTTCCTATTTTTTTTTTGCTATGGTCAATGTGGTAAACTGCACTTATTTTCTGCTAACTACCAGAGAGAGCAATATTTCTCTACTCCAAGAAAAACGTATCCGCCGCCATCTCCATTGAAGTATTGGAGTCAAGCATCGGAGCGAATATATGTATACCTCAAATTATCAGATTCATCCACACAGAGGAGAAGTACCGAAGCACAATCCATGTAAAGTAAAATAACTCTTGAAATAACTTGCAGATTTATGTTTCAAACAGAGATGGCGATAGAGAGGAAAACGTACAGTACTGCAGCTTTAAAGAAATACCTCATAATCCAGGTGCTGGTCATATAATTAGAATATCATCAAAAAGTTGATTTATTTCAGTAATTCCATTCAAAAAGTGAAACTAG
>JAOUWY010000030.1:20447724-20459794 GCA_025728095.1 Prietella phreatophila
TAAGTCATGTTTTGCAGAGGGGTCAAATACATATTTCCCTCATTAAAATGCAAATCAATTCATAACATTTTTTACATATGTTTTTCTGGATTTTGTTATTCTGTCTCTCACTGTTCAATTAAATCTACCATTAAAATTATAGACTGATCATTTCTTTGTCAGTGGGCAAACGTACAAAATCAGCAGGGGATTGATCAAATACTTTTTTTCTCCCACTGTATACAGTGTACATAATCAGTCCAAGACCAAGGCCTGAGATTGTAAAAATGTTTTAGCACAAATAAAGTATTGATAACAACATTCCAGTTGTTAATTTGGGTGGAAGGGACAAGATCAAAACCAAATTGAAGGTGAAGTATAAAGTGAAAAGGAATGGTGAGGAGCAATTGAGGCCCCATGAGGCCCTAACATCTAGAAAAGATATTAAAGGTGAATAATATATATATATATATATATATATATATATACGTACACACACACACACAATAAAGCGCAAAAGTTTACAAACACCTAGGCTAAAGAGATTCAAACTTAATGTCATGTTACCATACAAACATTTCCTGTTTTAAGTCAATTATGACCAACTAGCCAATCTACTTTATTTCCATAAGATGTCTTTTCAAAATACGGTAATAATTAAGAGACAGCTTTTTTCAGCTTTTATTTACTATATCAGATTTTTTGCGAGTTTATATACACATGGATATATTTTTAGGATCATTGTCCTGCTGGAAGACCCAGTTGAACAAAGTTTTATCTTTCTGGATGATGTCTTGAGGTTTTGCTTCAGTATTTCTAGAGAATCCTGCTTCCTCGTGGTGCCATCTATTTTCTGAAGTAGAATAGTCCTTTTCCCAGCAAAACACCAAATAAATTTAGTCTTTTAGTCACACTAAGGTTTTTATGAGCTTCTTAATTTCCACATAAACCAAGAAATCTCACCTCAGTGCCCCCTGATGTAAATATGATGTCCGTTGCCTTTCCACCAACCATCCTGGCTACACTCTCTCGTGATTGGTTAATGATCTCTTTGGCTTTCAGTCCTGGATTAAGAAGGCAGAATATAAGTAAATCTGATCTTTGAGAATCAGAGATGCACTGTATGAGAGCAGGCTGAGAACACACCTGGCAGGTACATGCTGCTGGGGTTTCCCCAAGCTTCATTTAAAGCCTCGGTGACCACGCTGACCACCTCGGGATCAAATGGAGTACTGGCATTGTAGTCCATATAGATTCTGATTGAAAGGTAAAACATTTCGCTCAAGAGTTGTGGCTTAATCCAACATCTGAATCATCAGTTCAAAACAAGCAATAATAACATTAACAACAACAACAACAATAATAATAATAACAAAAACCTGTATTTATACAGAAGTTTTCATACATTTAAAATGCACTTCAAAGTGTTTGTGCAACATACAAATAGAAATAAATAAAAGGTTGTCAAATATAAAATAATTCTTAAAGTGTGATAAACAATAGCAGTTACAGTAAGAAGAAAAGAACAATATATAAAATAAGTACAATGATTAAAATAACATACAACATTCAAATAAAAGCCAAATAATATAAGTTACTTAAATGCAAAAGTTAAAAAAAAAGTGTTTGTTTGTTTGCTTGATTGATTGATTGATAAACACAGCCATATGAATGATTATGGGCAATGAAGTCCTGATTTTTGGTGCATAAAATATCTTTCAAAAAACACCTTAATTAATATGTCATCAATAGTTCATTACAATAATGATATCCTACTGTCATACAACTCATCCCTTTAATGCTGCTTCAATTTTGACAGCTCTCATTAGTCATTTGTCATGACTATATATATATACCATGCATGTCTTTGGACTGGGGGAGGAAACCGGAATACCCTGAGGAAACCCCTGCAGCATGCAAACTCCACACACACGGCCCCGGTGGGACTTGAACCCCGGAACCCCCGGACCCAGGAGGTGTGCAATATAGAGCAATAATCCGGAGTTAAACTGTCTCTCACCTATTCAGGACAGGACTAAGCACATGCTCCACACGCTTGTGGTGATGGTCCAGATCCAGCGCTGCCTTGTCCTGTGGACTCTGAGCCAGAGGATCTGAGGAGCCAGCCTTCTCACACATTGTCTAATTTAAAATAAACTGTGTGACACTTTCTTTCTTTTCAGTTTTTTATTTTTAGCACAGGTATTATCCGATATACCGCGGACAACGCACTATGTAAAAACGAGCACGTTTTTGGATATTTCCTAGCCTTCTGAGCAGCTATTTACATCCTTTCATCCATCTTCTGTATAATTCATATACACATTATATTCTAGACAGTATATACACTTCTATTCTATGATAGTGCTTAAAATTTGCTGTAGCCATTTTTTACAACATCCGTCAAACACGTGTAAGCCCAGCCCAGCCTCACACACAACATAAACCAGCCACTGTGCGCCGCTTCCTTTACAATGAATGAATTATAATAAAACCAGCCATAAAAGATTGAGAGATTTCGTTTGAGTAATTTTACTTACTAGAAGACTTGTAAGTAATCTTGTTAATGATTTACCGGCATCCTCTTTGATGACAGATAGACCCTAAACAGGAAGTACACTAACCCTGGCTCCTCCCACAGGAGCGCTTGCGTCACCACTGGTGCTCATGTTCTTATGTATCCCATCTTATCACACTGTCATACAGAAGTCTTTCTAAAACAATTCCACAAATGTTTTGTCTACTTTATTACTGTGACTTTATCAGAAATGCCTCCAGCATAAAGCTTAAGGTATTGTATTTATTTCATGATTAAAAAACAAAAATGACCCATCATTAAAATATATGCACTATTCTTGATAAACCTGGTCAAAAATCCTAAAGGGCTCTGCGATGGACTGGCACCCTGTCCAGGGTGTACCCCGCCTTGTGCCCGATGCTCCCTGGGATAAGCTCGAGGTTCCCCGTGACCCTGAAAAGGAGTAAGGGGTAGAAGATGGATGGATGGATGGATGGATGGGAAAATCATTTTGTGTATGTAGAATTTCTGTTATACTATAGGAACCATTCCTATAATATTATTATAGGAACTGTCTAATAGGACAAGACATAAATATCATGAAGGAACACTTCTATAGGATATATAAGAGATTATGTTATTATGGAAAGGTTGTAATCCTTGTAGTTTTGTACTACAAACAAATACTAATGGTTTACAGGGAAAAACAAGCCATGACGAATGTTCTATAACTACAATTCCTGTTGAAAAATCCCCCTTAGTCTGACAGTTATAAAGGTAAAGGCTGCTAGAACGAAAAGAGTTTCTGAATCACTCACGTTCAGTGATCATCGCACACAGTATTTCGACTGATATATTATGCCCCTCTTTGATCTGCATTACTCAGGAGTCTCTTTATCTGTTGCATTATTTCCTTTATTTCCTGTGTTAATACCCTTTCCTTCTCCAATTTCTGCTGTCAGAAACAGAAATCCGTTATATTAGTACAGAATAATTTTTTTCTTCTGGTGAACAGTAGATGTTTTCAAAGAAAAACATGGGGTTTCGTTTGTTTTTAGGAGTTTTTATTGATATAGATATAGCTGGATGTGGTAAATATTAATCACAAAAGAACACATTTCAAACTGTGTCCAAAAACAGTAACTCTGATGCCTCCTATTACTCTGTTATTACATCTATCATTACTTTGCCATGTCCCGTGATCTGATAATTGAGTGGTCTTAGGTTTTATCATAAGAATTTTAACCATTTAATAAGTTACTTCCACATGCCTATTGACTTATTATAAATGTAATAGCGTTGAAAAAGAAACAGATAAATGCAACAAAATGCAAGAATAATAAATCATTTCCTTGCTAATCTCCTTTATAGATTACAATCCCAATATGTTAAAATAACACATGGACACCATTTTTAGTGTTGCATAAGTTCCACATTTATTTTATATGAGACAATGTGTTAAGGTGTAGGCTACGCAAACATTTTGACTCATAACACAAACACTCACAAGACACATTGAACTACTGCCCATTTATGATGGTACCAATGGGTTACAACTGCATATTACACCATTCACGGCAATCGTGTTTATATACAATGCAAAGTAGAACTGAGAAATAGAAAAATGTCACTGAATGGAGTTTGTGCATATGATGAAAATGGAAGGACACACAAAAAAAATCTGTTGATGAAGAGAGCCTATCATTTGTTTGTTTGTTTTTTTTTTTTGTTTTTTTCTCACGGAGGCTGCTGTATGTAAGCTCTGTGATGGTGAATGAATTATAATGTCGTGCCTGGTCGTTATTCAGTGACACAGGCTAGAAGGTGCTAGATTTAATCCAACACTCTCTCAACAACATTCTCAAAGTGGTGCCCAGACAAAACACAACTGCACACATGCATGCGCTGCTGAACAAAATGGCTGATATTTCGTTTTTCATTCAGATATGTGCAGACACAAACATAATGCTTTAGAAATGGATCAGAGGATATTCAACCACAATCTGGAACACTGGAGCACAGTTTTGTTAAGATATGTAGGCAGCTTGACAATCTTTCCATGCAAAACTGGACATACTTATTCAGATGACGCTCATTGCAAACAGCGCCATTATATATTGAACTGTGCGGAAAAATATAACAGCATTATAAGTAGATATGATAGGTCAACGCTTTGCAGTTTAACCAAAGTGGCTTCAGTGATTGGTCAATTTCACATAAGCAAACAGAGAAAGTCATAGTCATAAATTAATAGCCATTACACTTAAATATACATTTCTCCAGACCATAATATTTCTCAGATAGCCTGAATCTTGACATTACTAAGCATGCTCTGGAGGTTGGCTGGCCTCAGACATGCTCCCATCTGCCTTACTGTGTAAGGAGAACTCAGGGGAATACCACATTGCAATCCATCTGGCTTAGTCCTAATAAACAGGGATAACTGGGATGTATTATACGTCATCGTCATAGTAATAAAACGACTTTTGCCTGTGCAGGTATTCATAGCATAAAAAAAGAAAACTTGGAAAGGTAAAGGTTAACTTTCATGAAAAAAATAGCAGGTGAGCATGACCAATCACAACAGCGCAAATCAGTGGTGTGTAACATTCCTGGAAATTTTAACCATGGCAAAGCTTCTAATAACCAGCACTTTCAGCAGCGCAGTGTGGATTTTCACTCGTACACAAACAGTGGCTTTTCTCTAACAACACAGACACAAGTTGTTTGCTCTTCTCATTAAACATTAAGCCAACAGTCACATCACACATTAACCAATAATGAGACTTTAGTTATGAAACCTACAGTATGAGTGCCATTAAAAATGCATACTGCAGCTTCTAAGCTTGCAGTCTCCACTACAATATTTTGTTAAATTTTAAAGTTTGTGGGAAATATAAGGTAGCATGATGCTTCAAAAAGGATGGTTTATGTGAACATCACAAAACACACTGTACATAGTAGGTCCATTTCCATGTGCAGATTTGTTGATCCGTGTGGGGGAAAAAAGCACATCCCTGTTGAGAAATCCAGCTTGGTCTAATCATCTAACAGCTGCCAAAACACAAACAAGATGGTCAAACTAGTAGAGCATTGTCTTTTATTTTATTATTATTATTATCCAGCTTCCATATTAATTAAATTGATCAATAAATGTTTGAGATTATCTAATGTCCTAAAGTTTTCTTAAAAATAGTTTGACTATGATGTTGCATTACTAGCAGTCATTCAGAAATGATTTCCTTTCTGCTGGTACCAGTGGACAAACTGTCTACTACAGGAGGTGTCAGCTGATGTACCGTGGTCCATATGCAGAGTCAGCAAAGTATTTCAGTGGACTGAACTGAGAATTGAGAAAAATATGTGGCTGTAGTTCAGGTACTGCTGTTTTCTGAATATGAACCAGGAACCAGCATGGCTTCTGTAGTAGAGCCTCTATTTCAGTTTCTAGAATCACACGCATTCACCTAAATTATTTTGCATAAGGAAGCTCATTGGACCATAGATTTGCTAGGATTAAAGATATTAGATCAGAAGGGGAGAATATTCACACAATTTGATAGAATTTTAATTTCATTTACCCTCTCTAGTCTGATTAGTGTACTGGCAACAGTCAGCAGTGAGTATAGAATATTTAAAGGCGTATGTTTTTATGCTCTGTGTCAAATGAAAAACTGCTGGAATAGTCTTATGTATAGCTAAAATGGTTGTTGTGTTTCACTCGCGTTAGTTGCTTATCAAGGCCCAAGCAATGATTGTTTTTGTTGAATGGCCCTGCTCTTCCAGCTTGACTAGCTCTACCTGTGTTTTGTCAGCTGCTAGCTGGTCAGACCAAGCCGGTATACGAGAATTAATAATACCAGACCGATGACAAGGTATGCTTACAAAATGACTTGTGTGTAATAAGTGCACAGCATGAAAACTCAACCTCCAGTATATCAACTTTGGGGCATGGTGAGAGGTTGGATTAATGGACTGACATGATTTGGGAAACCTGAAGAATGAAATTGGCAAATGAAAATGTAGAAATATGGGAAACTTGTAAAATCATATAATATACATCATTAAAAACCTATAGTTTATGATTATACAGACTTTTGTCTTTAACTGGTCTGGGTAATGATCCTTTCTCTGTTTCACAACTGGCTATTTTGCAGAAGGCTCTTTCTTGCTTCTAACAACTTATAAATGAAACATTCATGAGATCTACCCATAGTAGCAGCCATCACAGCATCACATCCTATTCCCGCTCCCTCTCCTCCAAAAACATTCTGTGGGTTGAGGAGGGAGAGCCACACGATACATAAGAAATAGGTGAGTAAAACTCATGGGAGGGAGTGCCATTTGCAGATAATTGCATTCAACTTCATCTAAACATTGTCAATAAATACACAACAAAATAAATAAATAAATAAATAAATGCATGTTAAATAAATATCTAACTTGACAAGATTTTAATATAAACATCAAAGTAAATCAACCAGAGATACAATCTTTAAGTGATAAGTTAATTTTAGAAAATGTTAAACTGGATTATGATACAATTTAGATTCACTCGCACACAGCTGTCCATCTCATCAGATTGTTGTTGTTTTTTTGTTGTTGTTGTTATACACACAGATATGAGAAAACTTCACGAGCGATGTTTGATGTTTCTCATTGCATGGCTGTTTTTTTTTTCTTAATCATATTATCTTATATAAATTTCTATGGAGACTATCCAAAACCTGCACTAGGGCTGAACTGGGAAGAATCTGGCTAAATCCCAAACTGCATCCCACCATACTAAAGAGTATGTAAAATACCATGCTATTTTGATATACTATTTAGTATGATAATTTACTATGCATTTTAGGATCCAGCCTCCCTAACATAGATCAGAAGCTGAAATGTTAAGCTGATAACAAAGATGACTGAAATACTGACCGGATTCAACTGTAAAGAAATAACACAGTAAGGTCATGTGACTGAGACATCTCTATATTGATAATATACTTTACTTTTTGTTACTCAACAAATCTGGGTAAAATGGGTTTGACTTGATCTGGAAGTGCCATTCTTGCTTTTCTTCTGTTGCGGAGTGTTGGGAGTTTTTTGTTTATATATATATAGTATTGTAGAAGCATCTAAAATGAAGCTAAGCAAATGCTTCTAATCTCCATTACTACACTGATCCAAAACTTAGTGGTCTTAGATTCATAGGAGGATTATGGGTTGAACATCCAGGTCCTGATAGACACACAGCATTGTGTGCCCTTTAGTACACAGGTGCTTAGTGTAGGATAAGGTGAGTGTAGGTACACACAGGAAGGGAGGATTGTGACGAGCGTTAGAGACTGGACCGGGCACAGGAACGGAGGACTCTATTTACAGGGATAGTCTTTTTTTTGTGTTTGTGGGCTCTGTTGTTTTTGTCCTTTCAAAGCCTCATCTGTGCTGCTCTTCTTCTGGAGAGTTTGGACCTGTGACAAGTAGATAGTTAAATACAATGGTATAATTATAATGACACATCTGTTAGTACAAGGAGCATGGGACACTTCCTGGCTTTATTCCGCATACCTGATGGAGCCAGCAAGGAGAGGGTTAAATGCATACAGCCAGTCATGCATCTCTTTGTCATTGCCGGCTTGCAGAAGTATCCCACGATGCTCTGTGCACACAGCGAATGTGTAGGGAGTCTGCAAATGGATGATAGGACTTATGAGAGTCGCCAAAAAAAAATTCAAAGCAATTTACATATTTCCTCTATGACACCTATATAGACATATAATCAGGTGTGTGAATGTGTGTGTGTGTGTGTGTGTGTGTGTTATGGATTGTAACACTCTATTTCCTGCAGACTGTTTGAAGTCATATGTGAACAAATGGCCCAGTTACCATTATGGAGACTTTCATATTATCATATGGATTATAATTCTTCATTATTCTTTATCTAGCATTCTGTATGTGGACACAACTGTACATCTGTGTGTGTGCGTGTGTGTGTGTGTGTGTGTGTGTGTGTGTGTGTGTTAATGGCTGAGCAATTAATCGGCACCGATAACCAATTTCTGGAACTATCGGTTATCGGCAAAAATCCACACTGGTTTGCGGGAGTGGCTAAGAATGGTTCGCTGTCATTATACAGTACAAGCCTTCCCTCTAGAGGTCAAATAAAAACTATGACTGACAAATTTGGTTGTTATTTGAAGTGTTTTTTGATTCATTGTCTCTATTTTTATTTGTTATTTTGAGTGGGTTTTTTTGGTTCAGTTTGGATGTATAAGTTTTATTTACATTAATATTTATTAAAAATTAATATATGCCAATATTTATATATTTATTAAGTTTTTAAAAAGTACAGTACATTTTTATGGTTAAGTCAGTACTGTTCAGCAATATTTTTATTTGAGTGTTATGTTTTCATTCATTTTAAAAATGGCAGGTATTGCCGAACTTAGTTATCAGTATCTGTAAAATCCACTAACAGTCAACCTCTTGTGTGTGTGTGTGTGTGTGTGTGTGTGTGTGTGTGTGTGTGTGTGTGTGTGTGCATGTGTGTGTGTGTGTTTTGTGAGTGTATTTTACCTTTAGCATGGCCTGCTGGTCCTCACTGTACTCCACTTGTGCAGAGGACAGGTTGAGGATGGCTCTCTCCACTGTGTCTCTCTCTGAATTGTAGATGTAGACGTACGGCCGGCGCACCACCACGTAGCGCTTCACCCAGCCGTTAGTGTGTGGCTCCAGGAAGTGCAGGTAGCCCTTTTTTGATACTATTGGACTGTGAGAGCAAAAACAAGAGATGATTTGTTTCTTAATGACTAACACGCAATACTGACTTACAGAAAGCTTCACCATATCAACCATTACACATTTTTATTTGTTAAATACCAACACATTCATTTATTATTAGACTTATAGTGTGTCCCAAATGACATACTATACACTATACACTTATACTATGCACTACGTACTCTGCCGTCTAGTGTATGAATTTTAGAAGGGTAGTATCGTCTCAAGCGGCACACTTTCAGCATTGTACTAACCGGAAGTATATGCTGTTTCCCGGTCGAGGGCAAATTATGTCAAATGCACATAATGATGTGGTGCTAGCATTAGTGAAATACCCAAACAGATAACAAAAATTAATTGGAACATTTTATTTTTGTGTTAATGTTTCCTTTTATGGCCAAGAAGACCTCAGACAGAGGCATAATGGGCAGTGGTGGCTCAGTAGTTAAATTCTCTGGGTTACTAATCAGAAGTCATGAGTTCAAGCCCCAGCATTGCCAAGCAACCACTGTTGGGCCTTTGGGCAAGGCCTTTAACCTCAATTGCTCAGTTGTATAAATGAGATAAATGTAAGTTGCTCTGGATAAGGGTGTCTGCCAAAAAGCTGTAAATGTAATTGTCTGTGAATTTTGCATGCACAATTCAATATCAACATAGTATGTTGTGTTTCTGGTTATGACTGCAGGCATTGTAAAAAGCTTTTTTTTCCCCATTCAGCATCTGAGCTTGATATAGCACCTCCTCATCCACTATGTAACGAAAGCTGCCATCGTCGAGTGCATGAAGTGTCCATCATTCCACACTTCGTTTTTTTGGTTGAATGAGTGCCTCATCCGGGAATTTAAAGTGCACTTTGTTTTTTGCTTTTTTTGTGTGTGAACACACTAATCACACTATTTATAATACAAAATGGCGTAGAATAGTACACACGTGTACAATTTGAGACGCACTATTTGATTCTGGTGTGTCTGCCATACAAGCATCTCTGTATATTATTACTTTAGAAATTATCACAGAGATATGAAGTGCATTAATATAAACCTGTGTATGAAATACAGCCAGTAATATTGTCAGAGCTGTTGTTACAGAAAATTTATTAACAACTCTTAATAATAATTAACAAAAAGTATTCAATGGCATTGTTTTCGAAGAAATATATGCAATTATAATATTGATCTTTTGTAATTAAACATTATCTCTAGTCTATAGTTCCTTCTATAAAATGTCAGTATCGCAAGTATAAAGTATTAAGGTCTGTAAACTGACCTGACACGGATCTCCTGAATGTCAGGGACAAATGTATGGGTCCTTGATTTGGACTCTGGAGCTCCACTGGGGGACTTCTTGCCCTCGCCATCAGATGTAGAGCCTCGGTTGGGGCTCACAGCACGGGAGTGAGGTGCTGGAGGTCTGCATACACCAACAGTTCAAAATAATGCAGTTAGAAAGTGTGACATCGTATAGACTATTAGTTATTTCGAATTACTCAAGTTTTTCCACACCAACCTTGTCTTCATGCATCTCACTTTGTGCATAAGGGCACTGTCATGCTGGAACACATTTGGGCTAGGCCCATCTTAATGCTAAAGCATACAAAGACATCCTGTTTGTGGCAACACATATGGGTGTGAGGGTCAGGTGTCCACATATTTTTGGCCATTTAGTGTATCAGCTGCTACACACATTACACTTTGTATTTATCAAGGCAATCTGTATTGTTTCAGCTAGCTATTAGCATTCAGCTAGCTTGTTTCATCAGAGTTATTGTCATGCTAGCTAACATGAAAGCTTAGGAATAAAACTGATGTTAGTTAGCCTTAGATAAAGTTTTCCCATGTTCCCTGGAGAAAGAGGCACGAATTTATGATCAGTACCTAAATTCAGTATGCTATTTGAGGCAGACATCTTTTTATTCTATTAATCATTCTTGTGAATTCATCCATCCATCCATTTTCCATACTGCTTATCCTACACAGGGTCACGGGGGAGCCTGAACCTATTGCAGGGGACTTGGGGCACAAGGCAGGGGACACCCTGGACGGGGTGCCAACCCATCGCAGAGAACATTCACACACTATGGACAGTTTGGAAATGTAAATCAGCCTACAGTGCATGCATTTGGACTGGAAGAGGAAACCAGAGTACCCAAAAGGAAACCCCCACAGCACAGGGCGAACATGCAATCCCTGCCCGCACACAGGGTGGAGCTGGGATTCAAACCCAACCCAATTACAATACAATAATGATACTAATGTATAATTCTCAATTGAACAACAGAATCAAGTGAACTGTGGTTAACCTTACCTGAGCTCAGTGTTGCTGTTGTAGCGTCCCTCCACCAGCGAGGGACAAGTGGAGGAGGGTGTGAGCGTGTTGATGTCAGAGATAGAGATAGAATCTCTCATCAGAGTTACAGACATCTCACTCAGCTGAAACATAGACAGATACCATTAACACTCACACATCCTATGGCAATACAACTCTTCAATGCTTCACTTAAAGGAAGAGGTGAGATAGACTTCTCTGCAAAGTCTAGCTGCCTCTTTACCTTGTCATACATTCTCATACACTTCCATGACCTCTTACAACAATGTTGTGTATTGGCTGACTGTGTGACTGTTTTACTGTTTATGGACTATATTAGCCCACAACCCCTACCTTTAATTCTCAGTCTGTGGATCCATGATTTGGTATATTTTGCAGTTTTTTTTTTTTTTATGAGTCATTTTTTTTAGCATCCTGCTTATATTTTATTGTATGTTGTATTGTGTGTGATGTCTTGAGCTACTGGGACCTTGAATT
>JAOUWY010000030.1:20479164-20489788 GCA_025728095.1 Prietella phreatophila
CTTGAGCGCATGCGTGCGTGCGAGGTGCGCGTTGCATCTTGGGATGTGGAGTTCTGATCTGACGGAACTGTGACACAGTACATAAAAGTACAAAAGATACCCTTGAAGCAATGGTGCAATTGAAGTCTACAGGTCGTTTGTTGTTGTTGTTTTTGTTGTTGTTTTAGATCTATACATGGTCAAAAATGGGATTCCCTATCATCATATGTAGGCTAGACATTTAAGGGAAAATGAGTGGTCAGCAAAGGCAAGATTGGTGAGGTGCAAAGAAGGCATGCTCTCAACAAAAAGGCATGGTCAACAAAAGCAAAAAGGCATGCTCTGGCTCTGAACAAAAAAACACACAAAAGATTGACTCAAAGATTAAGGAGGCAAATAAAAAAAAATACCAAGCATTGCTTAGTTTAAACAAACACTGCCAGCCCTGAGGTTAATGTGACATCCAGATATGAACAATAAGAAGCAATACTCTGACATTCACAGATGTGTGACATGACAAGAGCAGCTGACTTCAAAAACGAAAAGAAATGAGCGTGAGCCAGTCCAGTAATCCAAGGTCTACGTGTCCAACCTTACAAAAAGAGCAAACTGAAATAAATGCTGTGGCATGCCTTGAAGAGACAGCTGTTCTAGAAACCAGCTCTTTCATCTTGAGATATGGGAGACATCCTGAATTACCGCCATATTACAGAAACCAGTTATCAAGAGACTGGATGTATTACTTGATCCCATTCATCGGAAATCCATGCTATGTATAGGAAAATCTGAGCCTGTTTGTTTCTCTGTTAGGCAAACAATCTGATATATCAATGGAAAGGATTCAAACTGACTGGCAAAATGGACCTATTAAGGATCAATAGGTTCTACTGTACAGAATTTAGCATGAAGCATTTAATTCATCCAAAGCAATTTCATGCACTGCTGCTCTTTCTTTGCAGTCTAACAATGCATTATAAACACAATTTTCCCCGTGAAGGAATTTATCACAGATTTATGTGAAATCTGTTCCAAGCTATGCATTTAATATAGTTGAGATGAAAGTCAAAATGTATGGAAATGACAGAAGACAGGTTTAAAGCCCCCTTTGTCTACCAAATACAAGGTGAAAAAGATGTGTTCAGGCTTCAGTGTGGATTTGTATAGTTAATTGGGGAGCTAATATTGTTATATTGCTCTCTTCCTGTGAAATGATGTCATCCTGCCTGACTTGGTTTAGAAAGATCTTTTCCAACCTGGTGGATCAGCATCAGCTGTCATATACCACCAGTGCAATCCACTGCTGTGATTATAAAGTATAAACCATTATTTGTGTTATTTTGTATACTCATATGTCACATTAATAGGAACACCTCTACACCTGCTCATTTATGCAGTTATCCAATCAGCCAGTCATGTGGCATCAGCATAATGTATGCAATCATTTAGATACAGGTCAAGAGCTTCAGTTTATGTTCACATCAAACATCAGGATCTGATCAAACTTCAGATTCTTGACCTGTATCTGCATGATTTTTTGCACTGTGCTACTGCCACGTGATTGGCTGATTAGATAACACCATAAATGAGCAGATGTAGAAGTGTTCCTATTAATGTGACATATGAGTGTTCTTAATAAAGTGGATGGTGAGTGTATTTGAACTATGAGTTGTGTGTTTTTATAACACTGAGTTGTGTATTATGTAGGAAATAAAACATGACAGGGCATGCTGTTAGGGAAAAATCATCAACAGACTGGTGGTTTAATGCTATTATCACCCTGAAGCTGATTCTTTTCCAATTACAGCATGTCTCAAATTGTTTTATTTCACTTATACCACAGGATATACCACTTCTACCACTATTGTCTGAGACAATAGAGACATGATGTTATAGAAAGTTAATCAGTACCATCTGAACAATCAAATTTGCGATGCAACAGCACTGTGGTATAATATTCTTTACTTGATTTTGTATGTGTTATAATCATCTGTTTGCATGTACAGGTTATACTGGATATCTGTACAAGAAAACAGATGTCTTGTGTCTCAGTGTGAAAGAGCTAGTTTCCTTTCCCAGCATGCTCCTGAAACCTCACCAACCTTCCCACTACACTGAACAAAGGAGTGCGGTCATAAAACGGGTCCTCTGCCTCGCCGGAAATTCTGCAAAGCCCCTTCTCGTCATCCTTATAAACATCATCATCTTCATCACCGAGCTCAGAACATAGCTCATCCGACAAGAGCTCATCTGTGAAGTCGTCCAGCTCTGCCCCGAGCCCCCTGCAGTGCCGTGACTGGAGGAGCTCGGTGGGTTCAGTGGTCTCGGTGGGATCAGAGAAGGTCGGGGAGGCGATGGGGTCTTTCGCTTGCTCACTAAGGCATGGGGTGAATAGTAGGTTGCTGGTGTAGCCAAAGACATGGGAGCCCAGTTAGTATGGTAACCCTGTTAGTTAGTATTCACGTAAGGGTCAACCTGATTCAGTTGCTCGGTTTTTGAGTAGTCTTAAACATGTTTCATTCTGACAGGGTTACCGATAGGACACCTTGCAGAACAGAATTGTTTCATCTTCATCTAAGTGAGATTTTGATTACTCTTCAGTAAAGAGAGAGCTAAGGAACATGCTCTCTGACACACATTTTAACCCTTTAAATCCCCAGAAGCTGTCAGTAGATCCAGAATTGCATTCCTACTTTAATAAATACATAGTTTTCTCATTAGGTTAAATGTAGTTACTAAATTTATAATAGTTACTCTGAGAGATATATATGTTATGATGAATAATTGAATAAAAAGACAACAGTTTAAGGACTGAGATCATGCTGAAAAGAAAACTAAACAGTTTTTATCTATTTTGAAGATGTGTATATACTGCTGAAAGTGCTAGAAGCCTAAACTGGCTCATCACAAGCATACCCTCTTACTAGTGAAACACAAATTCTGCAGTGTAACGAGCATTATTATCACTTTATCACTTGCCATGACGAGACATCAATCTTACTGATAAAACAAGGCTCCATAAGGATCTTTTAACTCGTATTACAATACTTCCATGCATGTTGGATAACCATAATAATTTCTTCAATTTTATAAGGGGACAGAGACCCTGTTTATTAAATATATATTATATATTTTTGATCTGCTTTGATGCAAGAGCAATTCGTGCTTCTGCAGGATTACAGTGTTTCTTAAAATTCCTGGGGGCTCCAAGCTGAACATTTCTGTGTTTTTTCCTCAGCACACGGCTAATTTTTCGCAAGTAAATCAATGTGTCACTTCAGGAAAGAACACAGAGATGTGTGGTACATGCCTGGGACTGGCGCTGAGATGAACATACACTGCATGCTTTACAGCACATCTGCACCATGTCACCACTCACCTCCCAACCAGGCGGAACCAAGGGAAGCGGTCATAGAAAGGGTCTCCTCCTGTCAGCACACTGTCACACTCCTCTGTGGCACTGCTGGGAACCTCTGCAGCTCGGTCATACATCTCCCTCATCAGGTCCAAACGCTGCCTGCAGGGGGCATCATTACATATGTTATAATTTCTTCACGTTCAGTGTGTGACTGCATGCCACTTTATGTTACGTCAACTTTGGTATACAGGGTGTTCCAAAAGTCTCCATACATAGGGGAAATTAAGACTTTTGTCAAATGCCTAGTCAAATGCCTACAAAACATTTTTCATACTTAGTTTATATTATATGTATATTTCATATATTTAGTCTTTAAGAATGTCTGACAAAAGAAGAACGTATTGAAATCATTTTCATGGCTGGATTGGGAAGCTGTCGTAAGGTTGCAATGGGCATGCAATTACACAAGACGTGTTAACACAAGTTCATCATGAGTGGGAGAGACAATTCCATGTGTCTTAACAAAGAAATGGCGAACATGTAGATTATGTCTTGTAAATAACTTCCCCTATGTGTAGAGACTTTGGGGACACCCTTAGATATAAAACATTACACAAAAAATGTTTTTAAATTAAATATACTTTTACCATTTACAAAAACACATGGTAGAAGTTTAAAGAAACATTTTTTTTAAATACTGTATATGAGTATAATATATGATATACAACATATTGTAATATTCTAATCTTCTTGTTCTAGTCTAATTGTTCCTCCCCAGTGCAGTTCTGTCCTTATGCTGGACCCAGAAAATCACACTAAGCCAGGTGCAATATTTCTCTTGTTTGTTAAAAACAACAACAAACAAAATATAATGAAAGACATTTCATTTATGATCATAAAATATGCTGCAGTATAGTCATACTCATAGTCCTGTGAAATGTTATGACACATACCTGAGCTTCTCCAGGGTCCAGTAATGTGTGGCTCCATTTTTCTGGTCCTGCACCTCCACTGCCACAATGGTGCGGGGAAATGGGCTTTTCTCACGCTCTTTATTCACATCAGAAGGCAGTAAGTCAGGAGGAAGCGGAGAGTACAGTGTGTCGGTCAGCAACACAAACTGAAACTGCACCTGTGAGCAGACACCATGATATATTTGAAATATTATGACCAAATCATGATAAAGAACTGACAATGCATGGCATAAATATGATGCATATACAATACTGATGAAGCCTCTAGATTCGGACTTTGAATGACCAATAATAGATGATTTAATACCCTGGGTGATTATAGACCTTGTTACCATACTGTGCTTGTTATACTCTGATTTCTATGAAGGCCTGATTGAGTATCCATGTTTCATTAAGCTATTTAAATGCTGCAATACTCTATGAAACAAAGAGCTGATGTTTTTACATACTTTCTCTGTAGCTACTTACTTTAAACATATTGTTAGTTATCATTAACCATACATGACTGAAAATAAAGCTCCTACCTTCTTTTTGAGCTCCACACTAATGGCATTGGCCTCTTTGAGGAAGATGGCATTGCCCCAGAGAAGGTCTCTGAGAGAGGTAAACTGGTAACACCTCCACTTTCTGAAAGCCCACATCGCCAGTTCGGTCTCCCTCTCAGTCCATTGCACTGTGGATAATAAAGTTTCAGACGCAGGCACACAGTTAAAAAATATAAAATATTTGTTATTGACACAGCCAAACAATGATTCAATGATAGGCGGCCAGATATCTGTACACCTGACCATCAAATTCATACGTTGGCTTTCCCTAAACTGTTACCACAAAGTTTGAAGCAGATAATTGTCTACAATATATTTGCATGCTCTGGCATTAAGATTTCTCTTCACTGGAACTAAGAGGCTCAAACCTGTTGGACTTGACAATGCCCCTGTGCACAAAGAGAGATCCATAAAGACATGGTGTGCCATGGTTGGAGTGGAAGAGCTCAAGTGTCCTGCACAGATCACTGACCTCAACCTCACTGAACACCTCTGGGACAAACTGTGATGACAACTGCATGCCAGTACTCCTCAACTGACATCAGTGTCTAACCTCACTAACGCTGTTGTGGCTGGATTTGGCAAATCCCCACAGCCATGCTCCAAACTCTAGTGGAAAGCCTTCCCAGAAGAGTGGAGGTTATTATATCAGCAAAGGGGGACTAAATCTGGAATGGGATGTTCAACAAGCACATATGGGTGTGATTGGTCAGGTGCCCACATACTTTTGGCTATATTGTCTATAAGTGTATGCGATTCTTGTCTCAAAATTAAGGTTAGTGCCCACCTTCCTCGTCAGGTTCATATTCCTCCTCTGCTGCTTCAGGATAGTAACGATCAACCTGTTTTTGCAATGCCTCCAACTTGCTCTCATAATCCTGAAAAGGTAGTAAATACAGTACCATGCATTTCTAACATTAAGATTTACCATTAGGTTTGAAAAGCATCTTTATGTCTTTATCAATGTTTGATCAAATTTCAGTGAAATGTCTTTCTCACTAGTCTCTGTTGCTCCAGAAGATTATTGACCTCCTCCCTCTCTTTGCGGTACTGATCCTCCAGCTCCTGAAGTCTAACCACACACAGGAAAAGATATACAGATGCAGCATTAATAATTAAAAATCGGTTTGTCCCTGTTACCCCACCCCCCTTCTTCCAGAGTCTTACCTCTGGACCATCTCCTGTTTCATGTCAATGCCCTGTTTCTCTAGCAGCTCTCTCTGAGCGAAGGCCCAGTCCACAGGCTCAGCCGGTGTCTCGGCACATGGAGTCCTCTCCCGCTCCTGCCTCGCCTGCTCCGGGTGGTTGAAGCGGAACACATGGCTCTTACCCATGATGATGCGGTTCCCTGTAAAACCAAACCATGAAAAAAATATTTTTTAAAGTAAACAAAACAAGAAAGTCAGTATAATAAATAAAACCATCTTGATTATTTACTCCTGTAACTTATTGAACTGCAGGATTGAGTATGTGAAGCAATCAAGCCTTCTTTCATTTCATTCTAGAATTCTGTATAGTATAATGATATTCAAGTTAACTTGGAAGTGAAATGGTTTGAGAAAATAGACTTCCTCCACAGTCATTTCAGTCATTTGAACTTAAATGTCATTACCTAATTAGCTAGCTGAACTAAGCAGTTTAAAAGGCACAAAGAAGTCACTTTTGTTAATTCAAATAACCCCAGGCAGCTGGTTTCTGTAAATAATAAAAGTAAGAAATGTAAAATTCTCACAGTACAGCTACCATCTCATGATGCATCCCTTTAGAAAGCAAACAACGGTTAAGGAAATACAGCATGGAGACACACCAGATTTGAGGACAGTGGGCTCTGTAACTTTCTTCCCATTGACGTAGGTCTCAGCATCTTCACTTGGCTCCAAAATGACTGTTGGAAAAAGCACAGTTAAACAATAATAAATGCTCTTTTTTATAAGGAAAAACATTTATATGCTTCCTAAGGAAGTATAGCATAACATTTTGGGGTTTTTGGTTCTTTAATTGAAACTTGAACATCCATATGGATCATTTGTTTCCTTACATGTATATGTCACATAAGCGGTCAAAAAACAAAAATGACATTGACCCTTAAAGACGATAATAATACAGCTGATGAACGAGATGTATCCATGTTATGGCAGAGATTAAATGCCTTTGCAGGCTCCACATTACTTGTAAATTTTTTTGCTACATTACAGTTTTCATTCATTGTTACTCATAGTATCCAGCAATAAATATAACAGAATAGGTTTTTTCTATAAGGGTATAGAAAACGTCCTGATTTTGGATATTAGAGACTTAGATAGTCGATGAAACCATGAAGCTACTTGGTTGCCATATTGCTGATTCACAACTTAATTTCATATCTAACTTCGTAAATTATGTTGCGCATATTAAATTCTGGCAATGAACTACAATACATTTTCCATTAATTATATCTTGGACTAGTCTGATAGCAGATAAAGTGAAAAGATTCCCTTTTAGTTCCTTTGGTTATATACGTTATATACAGACATGGCAGCATTTAATCAAAGCAATACCTATCTTGATGTACAGTGTGTATAAAGTATGTAAACCATTATTTGTATGTTTGAGTGCATCAGTAAGCATTGTTCACCTTCTCCCATGTCCTGCACTCCTAGTGAAAATACAGTGCTCGTCCTTTATGAAGTGTCCACTGAGGACAATGTCCTGCCTTGTCATTGCATCCTCTCTTCCCACCCTGAGCAAACACAGAATAATGGAGAATAGAAACAGCATGAGAGGATATACGTAAGCTGCATTGTAGTCGAATATTAAGGAGCTCAGACAGCTTGGGTTGGTTAACACATGAATGATGTTACAAATGTCAGGAGAAAATCATGAACACTGCACCAACCTGGTGATTCCATCTTTAATGTAGTAAAGGAGACACTCAGACATCAGAGGATCTTCATTCAAGTTCACCAGATGAGGGGTCTAAACCATTAAGCAAAAATACATTATTAATGTCCTGTAACATACAACATTATTACCTTGAAATGAAGTAGAAAAATTAAGTAGGGCATAGAGGGATCTTTTAATGGGCCAGTTATAAAACACCCTTAACAACCAGTGTTGGGTGGTTTTATGAAAATCATCATTGAAGTAGTACATTTGTAACTTTCAGATTATTTCAGACTATATATTTGTATTTTTAATGAGTGTGTCCATTAACTAGACAATAGCTGTCACTACAATTGATAAAAAATGTCAGTTGCTGTGTTTGGTTTGTGTGTGTGGCAATAGATCTAGTCAATTAATCTAAATATTAATAGCAGACCGCTATCTGACCATTAGCTATATACACTGTATGTCTAACTAGAGAGCTGAGGACAGGACTGCTGGTTAAAATCTCTGATTACTAAACAAACAACACTTACAATGCAAGATGCTACACAACATTTCCTTAAAGGTAGATGTGTGTAACTATATGGTTGTTTTGTTCCATTTGGATTCTCTCAAAAAACCTAAAAAATAATAATGATATAATTATACAAGTGAGGATAATGTGAATCACCTACATATCAAAATGGTAAGCTCCTCAATAAAGAAGGTTATAAGGTTTATATATAATAATATAAGGCTTTGCCTTGTTCCTTTCTTCTCGTCTCATGAAACCAAATAAACGAGTTAGAATAGAGGCGATCCTACAGTATTTGTAAAGTACTCACATTACATTTTTATACTCAGAATTTGCAATCAAAAGTGATGAATAACACTGTTAACAACACACAGGAAAAGGTGCATGCAAAAAACTGAGACATCCAACCCCAGACATAACCAAGAAATTCTGAAAAATCACACAAGACTACATATAGTTTAGAGTTCATTTTAAACTATTACAGTCACTATACCATGAAAATACTAACATGAATATTACTCTAAATTAAATAAGACATACAAGCATCTAAATATAGTGCAATATCGCAGTAAGGAAAGTGGAACACACTAAGATAGTTTCAGTAGAAATGAACACTCAGGAATCAATCACAGGCTGTCCATAGCACTCTCTAACCAACCTCATTGGGGGAGAACAAACCAACAGAGTCTATAAAGATGGCCTGAGGTTTTCTCTTTTCTGCTGGCTTCAAAAGGATGAATGGGAATGCAATCATTTGGTGACTCCATTGTCTAAATCAATAACTTACTGTGTTATAGTGAATATCCATATGTGTATGATATTAAACAATGACATTGATGTCACATGACTCTTTATACCTTTTTGGGTGAAAAGACGCCAACCGTGCCTCCATCTTCCCTCATGGCTACACCCATCTCAGCAAGCAGGGCCTCTCTGAAAAACAGCAGCTATGTTTCACAATACAGAGTCTACAATTGACTATCTGCTTGGAACTTTCTGCACTTGTGGTGCTGCTGTGGATCCCACTTAGATACCGTAAATGGTCTGCAGTAACATACTGTAGCACTTTTTTAACCATAGCGGCTCTATGAAGCACTTTACACTGTTTCTCATTCACCCATTCACACAAACAGACACACACATACACACACACACACACAATCAGACACACAAAGACCAATGGTAACAGAGCTGCCATGCAAGGCGCTAGCTTGCCATCGGAAGTAACTTGATTCAGTGTCTTGCCAAGGATACTTTGGCATGTGGAGTCATGTGGGCCACAAATTGAACCACCAACCCTACGATTAGTGTACAACCAACTCTACCACCTGAGCCAGAGCTGCCTAAAGACTGCACTTCCCAAAAATACTTTATGTCAAAGACTAAACCTTGCTTCAGTAGATGAGCTTAGCTGAATACTGTAGATTTGTGCCTTAGAACTGCTGTTCTCATGTGTAATCATGAAAGTGGTTCTGTGCTCATGTGAAAACACTTGGTACTGCTTGGATATAATACTGGTGTACAAGAATAATGATTTATAATCACACTATCTGATGTCAATCAGTAGGGAATGGGATCCCTTTTCATTCTGGATCCTTTCAAGGTTTCTTGTCACTTCAGAGAGTTTTTCTTAGCCACTGTAACCTCTGGCTTGCTCTTGAGAAATCATAGTCTACATCTGGATTTCTTTAGTGCTATATCAATAAAATTGGATGATGCCACCTGAAGAACTGACCTTTCCATCCTGATGGCCTCGGTACGGCGAAGCTTCTCCTCCCAAGTTTCATTTAGCTCAGCAATGATTTTCTCTGTTTCCTATTGATTGGCATCATAAGAGATTTCAAGTCAAATACTCACTAATGTTAGGTCATAACAGAACATTAAACATTCAACAGCTTTAGAAACATGTGAAATAAGGATAAATGTATTCAGAGTATTTGTGGGTCATATTGAAGTGGGGTAGCACTTCAGAGCATGTGACATATTTGAGGGTATAATAAGATACTGAAAGGAGGAATGTTTGACGGTGGGGATGGTGTTCTTGGGGTCATTCCTCCTCCTCCAAACACGGCGAGTTGAGTTGATGCCAAAGAGATCCATTTTGGGTTCATCTGACCACAACACTTTCACCCAGTTGACCTCTGAATCATTCAGATGTTCATTGGCAAACTTCAGACAGGCATGTATATGTACTTTCTTGAGCAAGGGGACCTTGCAGGCGCTGCAGGATTTCAGTCCTTTACGGTGTAGTGCGTTACCAATTGTTTTCTTGGTGACTATGGTCCCAGCTGCCTTGCGATCATTGACAAGATCCTTGTAGTTCTGGGCTGATTCCTCACTGTTCTCATGATCATTGCAACTCCACGAGGTGAGATCTTGCATGGAGCCCCAG
>JAOUWY010000030.1:20498760-20508792 GCA_025728095.1 Prietella phreatophila
TGTGTGTGTGTGTGTGTGTGTTTGTGTGTGTGTGTGTGTGTGTGTGTGTGTGTGTGTGTGTGTGTGTGTGTGTGTAAGAGGCAGAAAGCAAGAGGTGGTACAGACATTGCAAATAGATAACACAATAAAAAGTTTTGATCAGACAGGAAGCTCAAATACTTTTTTTTTTTTTTTGCATTACCAATTTAACCAGTTTTTTCTTAGTGGCTAAAAATGCATGAAATGTGGCCTTTTTTCCAATCAGATTTAAGCTACATTTCACATTTATGATCAAATTGGAACTTGTGTTTATAGTCATTTGGTGCACAATGCTTCTTGATGGAAAATATTTGTGAAAACACTAATATACTGTAGATAAGTCAGAAAAGGACCAGTTACTGTATGTAAATAAAGAAAACCTTGTATAAATGTCGTGCCCATGTTAAGTGCAGCAATAATAAAGGCAATAATAGCAGTCTGGTAGAACAAATTTCTTTTTTTTTGTACTATTTTTATGTTTTAGATGCTTTTATGTTCATTTTTGTATTACTAAATACTACATAAATATCTATGCATACATGGGAAAAAATTTTGATTGTTTAGGATCCCATGTTCTACTAGTATTCACCTTTCTAACCTTTGCTTCTCCCACACTACTTATTACTATTGTGCCCGATAAATATGTGTTCAAATGTGACAACAATGGGCAGCACAGTGCAGGAAGGGAGTAGTGTTGCCACCTCACAGCTCCAGGTTAGATCCTGAACTTGGGTTAATCTCTGTGTTGAGTTTCACATGTTTTCTCCCATCCCCCCAGAACATACCAGGAGCTGGATTGGCTACTCTAAATTGCCCTTAGGTGTGAATGGGTGTGCCACTCTATGTGTACCCATTCAAGGTGTATTCCTGCTTTTGGCCCAGTATTCCCAGGATAAGCTCTGTGACCCTGACCAGGTGAAGCAGCTACTTCAGGTGAGTAAATGTGACTATTGTCCAAGCAGACATATTGGTTTTGGTTGCTTGTAATTTGTGATGAAGGTTCATATAAAAAAATAATAATTACAAATAAAAATAAATCAGATTTGCCAAGCTGTTCAGAAACTTAAGACTAATATTAAGATAGAGGGCTGGACTGTGACACCTGAGTGTGCTGAGAGTCTCGTCATAGTTGATGTCTGCAGGACTGAGAGCAGCTACCATGGCAGTGCGAGAATTTCCACCTGCACCATGGGAAAGGTCAAAAGGTCAATATCAGTATAAACCTGAAATTCAGTTTGGTGCAACTATTGATACAGATGACACATACCTAAATTTTCTCGAAGCAACCATGTCAGTACAGAATCTCTGTAAGGGATAAAACTTTCCACCTTCTTCTTCTTCTTGTTCTGTATATAAGAAAGGTCATGAATAATATGGCTAAAAATTAGATTTACACAATTTTCCACCTACCCCAAATGCAGTCAATCATGCAAGACATGTTTGGTGTCTAAAGTTTGACCAAAGGAAGAACTGAATCCCACTTCAAGATGGCTGATTTTTTTATTGCTGATTTAGGAATGTGACATACTTTTGTCAAACAACTTTAGCATGTCATTTTAAGAATAGTGAACAAAGTTTAACATGTCTGTTATGATTTATACGTGCAGCCCAATGCTAAAATAACTTCTTAGATAATTACTTTTTTGTTGGTCACTAAATTACAAAACTTGACTTTGGCAGACAGACTACATTTGAGATAAGCAGATTTTATTCAAATTTTTAACCAAAAGCTTTGTAATCCCTGGTAGAACAATCTCATACCTTGTTTGATCCAGAATCCTAAGAAAATGAGAAATCAGAACATTTATTGAACTTAATTCACTGGACATGATACACAGTGTAATACACGGTAATGCAAAAAGCAATACATACCACCTCAGCCAATGCTGAAATAACTTTCCCTAGTGTGGTGAGGGATTTGTTTATGTTTGCTCCCTCCTGGAATAGAGAAAAAGAACAGCTTTGTGAAATATCTTGTTAAGAAAATGATGAAGTCCAAGAAGAATCTGGGCCATTGAGTAAGCTTGGCGTGCTCAATTTCAGCATTAATACACAATATAATTTTGCTGTATCTTACACTAGAATCTCACACACATCACTGTACAATGCTTATGAAGCTGAAAACATGGAGAAAGGAAGAAAGGCAATGAAAAGTAACTTGAGTACTGTAAACCTGAGTTTCTAATGGCTATATTGGCACCTGTGACAGGTGAACTGTTGTTTACCAAGATTGTGGGTTATGGGATAGAATATAGAGGGTTACAGAGGAAAACACAATAAAAGACTGCTAGGCACTAAGCAAGCCTAAAAACAAGTGATAGAGAGAGATGATTGGGAGACAATAAACAATAAGAAAACAGACAATATTCAGGAAAGAGGTGGATGTTGGAAAAGCAGATGTTGTCACCTTGAGCCGAGTGCCTTTGGCTCCAGTGGAGTCAGCTCTTTCACTGCCAGCTAAATCCACCAGACTGATTTTGCTGACCTATTTGAAAAAGAGATACAGAAAGGCAAAAAGGTATACATATAAAGATGTATAAATATACATAAAATGTACTGAACTCTAACACAAGATACTCATGTCTTCTTGATCTGAAACAACAGCCTCAATGTCAAACATCTTTCAGTGCATTTCAAGCAACAAGCAGTGATGGTCTTCTGTGTGCCCACTGGGAACAGCTTAGTGTGATTGACAGGGTGTAAAATGTTCCTTGGCAGCCTACCTTCTCAGATGTGTTGTCTGTCTCTGCATCGTGCCTCCTCTGTGTGAAGATGATGTTGAAGACAGCATGAGAACGACTGCTTGTTTCGTTCATGTTGGTGGCAGCCACCGTCCTGCAAGAGAAATGAAGAAAGAGCAGATGGGAAACAGATATCACCCAGTTAGAATAACCATTTAACTGTGATTACAGCTAAGGAATCTATGTGGAATATTCCTTCCTGAAACTGCTAGCCTAGAAGGGGATGAAGAGTATGAAAAATGATCCCCCAGCATCAGGGTTTGCTGTGATGTCATCTGCTTCACATTTACATACTTTATACTTATGTGATGGGGTAATAAATGGCATATGATACTATAATGACAGAATGAAATTAATTATAGCAATAGAAAGTCCATCCATCCATCCATCCATCCATTTTCTGTACCGCTTATCCTATACAGGGTTGCTGGATGCCTGGAGCCGATCCCAGGAAACTCAAGGTATGAGGGGTTTTACATTCACACACTATGGACAATTTGGAAATGCCAATCAGCCTAAACGCATGTCTTTGGATTGGGGGAGGAAACCGGAGTACCCAGAGAAAACCCCCAAAGTACAGGAAGAACATGCAAACTCTAACCCCAACCCTGGAGGTAAAAGGCAAACACGTTAACCACTAAGCCATCATGCCCCCTAGTTACAGAAAGTGCTACAACATACATTTTATATTTATTGTTCCTAATAATAATAATTATTATTATTATTATTATTATATATTATTATTACCATAACCTGTTTAAAGGCTATCGCTGTTCAGGCCAGGATGATAACTGAGTAGTAAGCCACACCTTTCTATTGCACGATATCTTGTTCTATATCTTGCAAAAGTCATTTATGACTATTTCTTTAGTGCCACTGAGAACATCCATCTCTAATTATGCGCCGGCCTTCTGTTTCAGACACAGAAAAGCAGATTTATCATCCACAACACTGCAATTAGTCTTTCTAAATTATCAACGGCCCCTCCCTCTATATTTCAATGTTACTAGCGGCAACAATATTCAAGTCTGAAGAGTAATAACCCTGAAGGAAATAATTTATTGTGCTATGAAAATAAAACTCAAACCCATTCAAGATCATTTTAAACTAATGCTTCAGCAAGTGAAGCACAAATTAAAGACTAATTATGCCTAATTGTGTACTATGCTCAATTAGCCAGTTGGTTTGTGGCCCTGCTACTTGTTACGCCACAGCCAGCAGAGGGCACTGTGGCTTGGCTCTGGACGAGTCACGTGACATTGTTGTGGTTTGCGCACTTCCGGATTGAGCTTAATTGACTTTAATTTGCCCCAGGTGTCCATGTTTTGAGTTAATCGTGTTCTTTATTTAAATGCCTGGGTGACTGAGCACTTCGCTCAGTATTATTGTGTATATCCTGCCTTCAATTGATCCTGTTGGTATTGTTTGGATCAGTAGTCTCATTTGTTTTCCATACCTTGAATGTTCTCGTTTCCCGGTGAAGACCGTGTTTACTTTGTTCGTGAGTTTTGTGTCTAATAAAGACTTTGACCTGCACCTGCATCCACCTCCAGTCTACGCATCGTGACCGAATACTGAGCCCAAAAATGTGGAAGCAGCAGGTCACCATGAGCGCCGCCGAAGAGGCCAGGATTTGGGTGCTGTATCATTTGTCCCTGGAGAAGTGCAAACAGCTCGAAGAGGAAATCGCTTTGTGCAAAGCTGAGCTGCGCGTCGTGTCGTCCCTCGCGCCATTTACCCCGACCCTGCCGCCGAAGAGCGACGCCATGCAATGCAGCCAGCAAAGCGACCTGAGCATCTGGGGCTTCCCACTAAAGGGGAATTGCCCCACGCTGTGCAGTCCAGAGGTGAAGGCTGGCCCAGAAATTTTTTTTGGGGGGGGCAACGAGGACAGCAGAGCTCCAGCCTGAGGCCTACGGGGAGGTCTCAGCTGTGGAGCTCCCGCCTGAGGTCAATATGGTGACCTCAGAGCAACAGCTTGAGGTGGCCTAGGAGGCCGTCCCGCTGGCCTGCCCGGCCAAGGAGGCCATCCTGCAGTCCAGCCCAGCCAAGGAAGCTGTCCTACTGTCCAGCCCAGCCGAGGAGGTCGTCCTGCTGTCCAGCCCAGCCGAGGAGGTTGTCCCGCTGCCCAGCACAGCTGAGGAAGCTGTCCTGCTGTCCAGCCCAGCCGAGAAGGCCGTCCCGCTGCTCTGCCCAGCCGAGGAAGTTGTCCTGCCCAGCCGAGAAGGTGGTCCCGCTGTCCTGCCTGGCCAAGGAAGCTGTCCTTCTGTCCAGCCCAGCTGAGGAGGCTGTCCCGCTGTCCAGTCCCACTGGAGATGCTGCCCAGCCCCCGCTGGGGACACCGCCCAGCTTTTCAGTCCTGCTGCGGCCGGCGCCCTGCGTTCCAAAGCCGTCGGGGGTGGTGCCCGACTTTCAACCCCAGTGAGGGTGCTGAGCCGCCCCTCTGCTGCCCAACAGAGGCTGCCTCGCTTTCCGTGGCAGTGAGAGACAGCTAGCACAAGGGCATGGGACCCCCGTTGGAGGGGGGTTCTTGGTGCTCTGGGAGGAGCACCCTTTGGAGGGGCCACGGCCAGCAGAGGGCACTGTGGCTCGGTTCTGGACGAGTCACATGACATTGTTGTGGTTCGCTCGCTTCCGGATTGAGCTTAAGTGACTTTAATTTGCCCCAGGTGTCCATGTTTTGAGTTAATCGTGTTCTTTATTTAAATGCCCGGGTGACGGAGCACTACGCTCAGTATTATTGCATATATTGTGTCTATAGTTGATCCTGTTGTTATTGTTTGGATCAGTAGTCTCGTTTGTTTTCCATACCTCAAATGTTCTCGTTTCCCGGTGAAGACCGCGTTTACTTTGTTTTGTGTCTAATAAAGACTATGACCTGCACTTGCATCCGCCTCCAGTCTACACATTGTGACACTACTGAGTTGTTTAACAGTTGGCTAATTGTGTGATAGGAGAAAATATTTAGAACAGGTTTAAAGAATTTGTTTGCACCATAAAATAAATCAGAGCTACGTCATTTAATCCTAAATGCTGAGATAGGGGGAAATTGGAAGAGAAATTATGATTTTTGGTCCTTTCAATATGCCTTTTTACCTGACCTTTTACATCATTCTTTGTCTTTGCATACACGTTTTTTTTTCTATTTCCTGAATAAAACCCTAAGCTGTTTTTCTTCTTTATGCTCTGCTTTGAGTATTTAATGGAGGTGAATGATGGACGTTCAGAGAAACATTTAGTAAGAGAAGAGAAATATAACCTGGCCTTATTTCCTGAGTCCATCAGGTCTTGAATGTCATTGTACGACATGACAGCAAGTTTGGATAGATCTTCCACATATGGGCCTAATAGAGGGTGTTCTCTCACACGCAGGTTCCCTTTGTTTTTGGGGTTCAGCAGGTCCCGTACGCGCTCACAGTAAATCTCCATATAGCTCACCTGAAATACCAAACAGCACCAACTGAGCTGACATTCATAAACTTTTTATCGTTAATAGAAACATGTAGAAAATGACTGTTGACAGCACAACTATATTGAGACATTTATTTACAGAGGAGAAATATATAGGAAAATATTGCTAAGAAAAGCACAGTGAGTCTCTGTTTACCTCTACGGAATAAGACATGCTGTTGTCAGTATTGCTGTCATTGATCTTGGTGAAGAGATCTTCACACAGCTGTTGATAGAGAATCAGGTTGGAGTTAATGGATGAGACCTCAGACACATTTATCTCATCTTCTCAGACACTGAATGGATATGTGTGTATGTGCTTCAGCATGTTGTTTGCCTCCTCATTTAACCCTGTTTGATTTTGTATTGTTCATGTCACATGCCTTATTACAAAGAAGTGTGTGTAAAGCCTGAGATACTGCTCTATGAGCAAATCAGTCACTAATATTAGATTGCTTTATTAGTGATCATTGTGGTACTGTGTAAACAGGAGAGTTTACTCATCATAGGAGATAAATAGAAATGTAAGCTCTCAGATTGACTTTCTTTTTGAGATAATAGTCCATCTGTGTGTTGTTTTTACCAGTGGGATTATTCCTTGCTGGTCCGTTTCTTGTTTGCCCATCATGGTATATGATTTGCCAGCACCGGTCTGGCCATATGCAAAAATGCATACGTTGTAGCCCTCAAAGGCATGGAGCAGCATCTCCTCGCCAATGTCCCTGTAGACTTGCTGCTGAGACGCATAGTTGATGTCCTCTGGCTGCATGTGCATAAACAAAACAAGGACAGATCAGTCAGTTTAAACCATTAAGAACTGTTGAATAAACACCGACAGGTGCATAAGACCAAACAAGGCTCCATACATTAATGAAGGACAGAGTCATTGTAAATAGTCAGTGCTTTCAATGTGCCACTGAGACATGGTGAAGGTTTTAACCATAGTAGTAGCAAGAAAACATTAAATCCATTCCAAATAATTAACATAATTTTCATGTATCTTTTTGTTTTGCTATCTGTTTCTTAAAGGGCTGCACAATCAGTCAAAATTTTTGTTAAGATTACGATTATAGCTGTCGCAATTTACTAATTATAAACAAATATGATTGCTATGATTATATTATTCCTGGGGAAACAATCGTGTTTAATAATTGTGTTTCATTAAATTATACTGATTTAAATATTTGAGTGTGTGTATAATATACACTGCCAGTAAAAGAGTATGATCAGAAATAATTTCCAATTATAATTTTTATGATCCATGTATGCCTATCTGTAACTGAGTCTACTTGACTTTCTCCCACAGTACTCACCGAGGTATGTGACCAGTAAGAATAATCAAAATTGAAGCTCTTAGTTTCTTTGGGTACTTTGGGGTTGATGATAGCTGAAAGACAGAAGAGAACAATACAGGTCCAGAGTGTGAATGAATTTAGCTTACTGGATAAATAGTCATGCTTGACACCTAATACCCTGCCACACAGTGGAAAATGGCCTCTCACAGAAAAGCTGAGTCACTGTTGAAGGCCACAAAGGGAATAAGTAAAGGCCTGGTGCAAATCTCACTTCCAGCTTACCATTTCAGTTTAGCAGCACAATGTCTTCTGAATGTGATGGTTTTAGGAACTTTTGTCTAACTATACATTCTGTGTGAACAATGTCAAAATAACATTGAGAACTAAAAAAATGCTATTACAATATATGTTTATAGCAGGAATTTTATTTTGTGGTTGTTACTGCAAAAGCTTCATATTTACCTATTTAATACATAGTAAACACTCAAGTAATATTGTCTTGGGGCAGGGGTGAATAAAAAGGCATAATGTGACTCATGTATATTCAGTGCTGTGAATTTAAAATCTAATTTAAAATCAGTTGTCATGAACTGGATCAAGTCAGTATTTATATGTATTATATGCACATTCAGAAAGCATTACACATTGCCCTTTAGGCCAATGGCCATAATAAATGAACATTTGCATTATTTTTCAAACAAACCTGAATGCACTGACCATAAATGTTCTCATTTTTGTAAACATGGAGTGGATATGGTTTATTGTGCAGCGGCCCAATAAAAAGACTAACTACATGTGACATTTGCTAAGCACACAGTATTTGAAGCATCAAAAGACAAATGAAGAGAAACAGATAAACAGATGGTCAGACAGTCAAAGAAAAAGAGAGGAAAAGAAGCTGCACACAAAGATCCTGCACTGCAAGAATTCTTAGTCATTGCATGACTAATGTTCTTTTTGTTAAAAAATATTGTAATTAGCCCTAATGGTCTTCTCTACAATTTACCCAGTTCTGGCAGAGATTAAGACATCCAATGTCCATTCCAATCCATGCATGCTGACTGAAATTGAAAGCAGTTCTCTAAGATACTGTTGAGATTTGGTCATCCATCTGCATGTCTCTCTTGGAGCTTCTGACATCACATCCTGTGTTAAAATCCCTTCTGTTCCCAACAAGCCACCCACAAACAGACAGACCTGTGCTTCTTCATGGAGAGCCACAGAAAATATTTCCATATTAATACACAGAATCTACAAACTATTGCTCATAAAACGTCACCAGGTAGAATCAAAATGCCAGTTACACCATCTACTACTTCTACTCAAAATGTCAATGATAATTTTATGGCAAAAAAAAAATTGTATTAGGACTAGAGATTTTCCTAGTAATGGTCCATAGTTATGATTTCACCAATGTTCCAGGACCTTTTGAGACCATACAGGATACATTCCTGTTTTTCTTTTCCACTGCATTGCAGGAAGCATGACAGATATGTTAAAAAAAAAAACAAAAAACAAAAAAAAAAAACAGGAGTGGCACAAACTATGTTGCAGTTATGTCATTTCAATACACAGCCAAGGTACAACAACATAGCAAACATGGAAACGGTTGAAACGGATAGGTAGCTTTTTGAAATCAATTGCATGCTCAAGCCTTTATTGCTGCTTGATGTGAATGGCATGCCTCTAGAAACATCTACAAAATACACTCCAGTAACATTTGTAACATTCCATGCATTTTGCGTAGGTGGTCTTGGAGTAACCTCTGATATAAAATGCACTTTAGTAACTACAGCTCTACTTCCTTTCATTATGGACCTTCAGAACTAGAGGAGTTTCCTTATTTCCTTGGTGAGTTATAATAGCAAAGTAATAACATTACTCCATGACCCCTTAAGTGCATCCTATAAAAGCTTCCCATTACACCACACTTGTTCTCTTTCCCATTGTTGCAAGGTGAAGACCTTGCTATTCCAGTCTGTGAAAATGGCAGGTAGAGGCTTTGTAATTCTCTGTCAAAAATCAGTGATGTCCATTACAGTAAACGTCTTTCTAATGGATCCTGATTTGAAGAAACATACCTACTCTGAAGCAGGAACTGAAAAGCTTACTGTAATTGTGGCTCAAGCACTAATATCATCCCTGAATCTTCAAATGGAAACATTTATTTCTGTCATAGACACATGCCTGAATTAAATAATACAAGAGCAGTGAAAACACCATAAACCAAGACGTTTGGAGTGCCGCATGCTGAAGAACATTGCACTGTAAGTCATCTAATAACAGGTATCTAATTACAGTGCTGTGAAAAAGTATTTGATTTCTTCTGTTTTTGTGTATGTTTCATACTAAATAGTTTTAGATATTCAAGCAAAATATAATGTCTTCTAAACAGTTCCACTTTCAACTCATCAGTCCACAGAACATTCTTCCAAAATGTTTGATGATCATCTGTCACGAGGTTGACGCAGGGAGACGGAGACAATCGCAAATCAAACGTGTTTATTAAAAGAAAGCATAAAGTTCAA
>JAOUWY010000030.1:20553923-20565650 GCA_025728095.1 Prietella phreatophila
CTGTTGTTCGAGGGTGTGTTTAGACGAAAGGATGATTATGTTTGCTCTATATATATATATATATATATATATATATATGTCTCATAGTACACGGCACAAAATAGTACATTAGATTAGTTATGTACCTGGATAGATAGTTTACTTTATTCCACACAGTTGTTCCCCACCTCTCGTTTCCCTGTCCTCGTTTCTAGTGACCTCGATTTTCGATTCCTGCCTAGCCCAGTATATGCCTGTTTGCCGATCGCCCGACTCATTGCCTGTTTTCGACTATGCCTCTGTTTCACGTTCTTGGATTTATCTGCCTGCCTCCTTTAAATAAACGTCTTTAAATGCACCTGCTTCCGTATTCAACTCCCTTATATCTCGGGACGTGACAATTACTAATAAACACATAACTTATCTCTCTAAGGGCTATATTATACCTTATAGTAATTTTACTTAAAGTTACGATTAGTGATTTACAATACCAACATTCATATCAACATTTACTGCAGTGTTGATTTCCAGATTCTGATAAACAAGAAGGCAGTGAATCATTATCTATAACAGCAGTTCTGATTGTTCATTAATGTGCAAGTTCTAATATATTATCATTTATATAGTGATATCTAATTCACAGGGATGTGTATGGCAGATATTCACATCATTTAATAAGTAATAGAAGCTAAAAAGTGCCATTAATTAATAAATAAATACATAATTGTTGACATATTGAGGTCGGAGATGTTTATGGAAAGCATCTCGTGTGACGGCGCTTTGGCATAGTCATTAAGATTTCCCTCCCTGGAGAGTCTTCACAACTTTGGGCTATGCGGTGTCTGGTTTCTCATTAACACAAGCTGTGTTTTGTTCAAGAAATTTCAAGAAAAACAAAAATGTAGGCTGGTTAAGGAACAGCTGTTATAGGTGTTAACAAGAACTAACATGTCTCATAATAAATATGAGTATAGATGGTTAAAATGTACATGTAATTTTTTATTAATGAATTATATTGCTGTGGTATAAGAGGAATAAAACACTTTGGGATTGGCTGTTTATAGAAAACTAATCACTGGGCCATATCATGTTTTTCCTCACTTCAATGTGAATACAGTTGTTTTAAATATGGTCACACAGACATTGTAGGATGCGAACTAAACATCCTTAATTGATCATGTTTATTTGAAACGGTAAAACAGTCTGTTCATAGTATCCTTTTACTTCCCTATAAGTAATTACTATAAATATTTTACTTTTACTTTTTTAGTTTTATTATTGTCTTTTCATTGTCCTGTCTTTCTTCCACCTATTTAGGCCTCTAATGAAGAAGAAGCTGGAGCAGGGAATCACCCTGGTGGTGGATCGCTATGCTTTTTCTGGAGTGGCTTTCACCAGCGCCAAACCTGTGAGCACCAAAATCCTCAGCTTGAATTAGAACCTGTATTTATTTTTGTTATTTTTGACACTGTAGAGGTGTATAAGAAATTGTGTGTTATCTAGGACTTCTCTTTGGAGTGGTGTAAGCATCCTGATGTGGGTCTGCCAAAGCCAGACCTTGTGATGTTCCTGCAGCTGAACCCCAGCGTAGCAGCTGAACGTGGAGAGTTTGGAGCGGAGCGATACGAGACCAGCACTTTTCAGCGTGCAGTGCAGCAGAGGTTCGAACAACTTATGAAGGACCCTTCAGTTAACTGGAAGGTAAACTACTTCATGTGGCAGTCACTTGTGCAATTTAGATAGTATTTGAGCTCCTGAGATAAAGACTGTCCCATTCAGAAGGCAGTAAATGACAATTGTCTTCTGAAGTTCTTTATTTTCAAGATTACTATGGATTTATTTTGATGCGTGTTCTGCATATTGACAAAATTGTCCATTTTAGAATAGACTGTAGCATAAAATGATAAAGTGATGGGAACTGAATACATCAGTCCCTAGTACTGCTGTAGGATAGGTTGCTTATGCTAGGCTTTCCCCATTAGATATTTTGGTTGTTTGATGTTTTTGTGTAATGCCTGCTGGGTATTGTAGTGCTAGGGTGGGGGGGGAACATACTAAATTTTGGCTCTTCAAAACCTTTAGAGATGTAATATTAAGCTAACGAATGTTACATAAGATGATTAATGTCCCTTTAATCCTGGCATATACCTACATGTGAAACATGTGAAGATTAACACATCTTGGTACAGTGTGTGTAGACCTTGGGAAATTAAAGTTTTCTTATTCTGTTCACATTGTTTAGGTGATTGATGCAGCCAGAAGCATGGACATAGTACACAGTGATATTAAAGAGCTGTGTGAGAACACAATCAATATGTCTGAGAATCTGCCAATTGGAGAACTCTGGAAATGAACAGTAAGGTGATTTCCCATGCATATAACAGCATTTTTAATCATAGCTGTTCTGTGCATAGGCATTGCCTGGAAGTAACACTACTTCTTAAAGCCTCCTTTTAATAAAAAGAAGTAGTCGTTGTTATTTTATGTACCCTTACCATCCACTTTATTGGGGACACCTGCACATTCATGCAGTTATACAATCAGCCAATCATGTACCAGTAGCACAATACATAAAATCACATAGATAACATTTCAAGCGCTTCAGTTAATGTTCTCTGTAGCCACCTCACGTTCATGCCTGTCAGCCAAGAACTGGAATCTGAGGCTGTCATGGGAACAGGCTCACCAAAACAGGACAGTCAAGACAGGTCTAATCTTCAACTGTCCCATTTGGGTGAGCTTATGCCCATGACAGCCTCAGATTCGTGTGCTTACGACTGGAGTAAACCAGATGCGGCCTTCTGCTGTTGTAGCTCATTCACCTCAAGGTTCAATGTTTTTTGCATGTTGAGATGCTTTTCTGCTCACCATTCTGTGTAAGCTCTATAGTCTTGTGCGTGTGAAAATCCCAAATGATCAGTTTATGAAATACTCAAACCAGCCCATCTGGTACAAACAACCATGCCATCTTCAGAGTCACAGAGAACACACTCAATCCTCCCCCGCCATTATGATGTTTGATGGGAACCATAACTGCAGCCATTGCCCTGTATCTGCATGATTATTTTTTGCACTGTGTTGCGGTCACATGATTGGCTGATTAGATCACTGAATGAAGGTACAGGTGTTCCTAATAAAGTGGAGGCGAGTGTATTTTTATTCATTTTTTATTTTATAAGTGAATAAATAAATAATCTTAAAATAAACTTGTGTACAGATACTTTAAACATTGATAAAATGTACTGTACTACACAAGCTAACCTACTTGGTCTGTAACTTTTACATCTTGGTTTTCATTTACAATTTGCTACAGACATCAAAGCAGTGTAGGTCATGGGCATGCTCTGAGCAGCCGTGCTCCTGATGACCACCAAAAGTGAGTTATGGCAAATCTGCATTAGTGTAGGTGCATCAAAAGGCACGGTCACTTTCTAACAAAAAGTGTTAAGACTCATAATTGATACACGTTAAGTGTTAATATGAACATACTGAGACTCCTCAGAGCCCGTGATAATGATGACCTCTGACCTCAGGACTCAATGACGCAGAGAGCAGTCAGTGTAGCAGGAAGCTGAGTTTTACACAGGGGACTATGCCACCAAATGCCAGGCAGGCCTCATGTCAGTGGTATTACTCCTCTCTGCGAGTGTGGCACTGAGCGCAGTATGATGAACGATCACTCTCTCTCATCCTCACAAAGACAGGATCTCAAACTCCTCATCTTCAGAGTCAAAGAAACGCTCAAGTAGGTCCGAGTCTGAGAAATCTGCAAAGGATAATTCAGCCATACTCAAAACCTGGTCATGCTCAAAATCAATATGTTTATACTGTAGTTATTCATTTTACATGACTACAGTCGGGAAGGCAGCTATGATGCCACAAATATATGGGCTTACCGGGAGTGAGATTAATGGCTTCAGAGTTGATTAGATGTGATGGCTGACTGTCTACAAGTTCGAACATGGGAAGACCTCCTCTACAGCAGGATAACTGCCGAAGAAGAAAAGCACTATTTAACAGAAAGGCTCACAGAAATAACAAACACTAGGCCTGAACACGCAATGCATACTCACTTTTCGAATATGTGCACACCATTCATCAAAGTCATCCTCTGTTTGACAGAAGAAGCCCTGAAACAAAAAATTGATCGGTGTTGATCTCGCAGAGCTAAATACTGAATATTCTGAAGAAATACCCCTGTTGTCATCAAAGGTCACTGCAGTCACGTGCTATGTCAAATGATATACGACCATGACAAAATAGGTTTTGTTTTCTGTATTTTCCATCAGGAAAGGATCAATATATTGTGATATGATCTAGGCAATCATATTTTGATATAAGCAATTATTTCAGATAGTTTTGCATTTCTATTCAGGTTTGTGTGCAATCTCAGAAACAGGAATGGAAGCCCACTTTATATGGGAGGAGGTAAAGCACTGGGATTGAGTTACTTACGACAGCTATGGACGGGTCGAGCTCACAGATGTGCATGCGACACGGTGGGTGCTGGCAGTGATAAGAGTCATCCTGAATCTCTCCGTTTTCAAATGGCTCCACAGCCGGCTGAGTTGTATGGGGGTCCAGGTATATGAGCTCCTCACCTGCAGGGGTCAGCATGAGTGAGGCACAGCCATAAAAGCTATGTGGAAATGGTAGGCATCAGTTGCCTGCATTCCAGTTGTTAACAATCGTAAGGGTAGTTCCAATCAGCTCAAGTGTACATGGTTACATGAGTAAATAAACCTCAAAGGAATTCAGTCAGTATAGGTAGAATTCAAAACCTACCTCGAAGGCATCAAAGCATGTTCTTTAATGAGACCAGAAATAAAATGTAAGATGTATGAAATGATGGCATAATGAGCGAATAGACCCTAAAGAACGGCTAGTGCCACAATTATCAGGGTTTTAATTTGTTCTCTGAAGTTGGCTTGCAATTTATTTGGAGTGGTAAGTAAGCATTGTTCTAACTAATATTTGCAAAATGTTGAACAATCGAACCTGAAGAAAGTGACCGAAAGACAATTTCAAGTCTGTTTAACTTGATGTTTATCTTTATAAATTCATCAAATGTATACCATGTTTAACTATTAATGCTTGTTCCTTTTTTATTGTTTCTTAGGAATCCAAATACTGTCTATACATGACGGCTCATATATCTTTGCTTTACTCTGCCAACTAATTAGCAAGGCGACCTTATTCCATTCAGCTGCATTGTTCTTGCTGTAGAGGTGTGTTCCAGACAGAAATTGAAATGCAACCACTGTGATGATGTAAACAGATGTCAACAAGTGTGCGATAAAAAAAAAAAAAAAATACTCCAACATTAATATGCCTTGATATGAATGCTTCAGTGCTTACCAACAAAGCCGATGAAATAATGGGCACTATTTGGCTTCCCACCAATAACCCCTAAAGACTGAGGCATCATGAAGCATTGCTATGGAGACAGGAGTAAAAAAAACAAGCATAAGGACATCTGCATCCCAACCCATTCATTTAGGAATACATTGTAATAATAAATAAATAAATAGACAGAGACAGTTTTGCAGAGTAGGTGTCCTTTATCACTTATTCACCTTTAGAGTTTCAATGTAGGCCTCGTTGATGTCGCTAAGGCCCAGGCGCAGTGGGATGAGCAGCACAAGTGGTTTCCACACCACTGTGTCTTCCAAAGCCATGGCACACGCCCCCTCCATATACCCGTTCATCTCCAGAGGGTCTGCGCATCCTCCCCTCTCGAAGTCCAACCACGGCATACACAACCTCTCTAGAAGGTAAACACACAATCAATGATGTGATCATTCTCTTGCAAATGGTGCCTGAGATAAAACTGTCGTTTGAACCTATTTGACAGATTAACTCTGTATACCTAAAACTAACTGATGGCTCCACTGGATCCTACATCCCTCAGGCTACGACCTGTAAATCAATTAAAGTCCAAGGACATACCGATTCTTAAAATACATTCCGAAGAATCAATGAACAAAGCTTCTAGATCAAGGATATATAGGTTTACTATGCATTGTAATGTTATGTAAGAATACAGTATAAATGCTCCTCCTTTCCCCCAAAAAACTCATTCCTATAAATAATAATGCAAAAGTAGCAATTATTTAAATTACAGTAAAAAGGAATATTTTAAACTCTTAAAATGTAGAAGACTTACAAAACTAAATGCAGGTATAAGAAATGTTTTAAAACATACATTTAATCATGTGATAGTGCATGTGCGTTGTTTTAAGTGGCACTTATTCAGTGTGTAATCTCACATTTATTTAATTTAATTATTTCACATGCCTCATGATCAATAAGTTGCTTTAGAGCAGCTTTTCCCAACCTTTTTTCAGTCGTGGCACCCTTTGAAAATTAAAAAAAATTTGTGGCACCCTACATAAACACTAATTCTAGACAGTGTTCACTACATGAGGATGAAGTTGATAGTCCAGAAGCATCTGGAGCTTTTATTTTAAGAAATCTGTCCATATTCTTTTGTACTACACACTCATCGTCACATGCTAATTATTAGCATAAAACACACGCATATGTTACGCATACTGATGTTGACATGCTGCTGACAAGTCATCAAGGGGGAGAGATTTTTTTTCTTCGTATACATCATTTTATATTATTATTATTATTGTGTATCTGTTACTTCTGTCATCAGATATTTATCATGTACATTAAATGTTTTATACACATTGTAGTATTTTAGAAATGTTTAAAGGATTTTTTCCGCAGCACCCTGGTTGGGAAACACTGCTTTAGAGTGAGGGAGGATTCACTAAGAACTGAGGAAGGAAAGGAAAAGTAATAGTACAAGTAAACAAATGAGACACACCCCAGGACTAAAAAAAGAAGCCACACCTTTAATAAGACTGCACTGGACAGGCCCCGATGCCACACTAACATGCCCCAGTCCTTCCAGCCTGACATCACTAATACTCTTATGGCTGAAGAGGCACAAACCCTCCCAGCAATGCTCCAAAATCTATTGGAAAGCCTCCCAACCACACGGGGGGATGAAATACGGAATGGGATGTTCAAAAAGGTCATGTGTGTGTGATGGTCAAGTGTCCGCCAATTTTTGTCCATATAGCATAGCTCCATAGTCATATTCAACTCCTTATATATTAAGTATTAAATTCTTTCACTAATGCCAACTCACTAATTTCCTCAATTATGACTGTGTTGTCCATGGCCACGTGAACTGCCAATCGGCTCCATGTGTCAAACACTGCCAGCTTCCTACGTGAGGTAAAAATATCATGTTTACTATAGATAGAGCACACAAATATACACACACATTATATACAGAGCAAGTATTTCCTACTTACTTGAGTACCTGTGCCACTGTATTCGGGCCATACCACTGGCCTATGGACTTACCCTCTCCCACTCCCATCTGAGCTAAAGGTAAAAGTGACAACGAACTGTAAAGTCCTCAATATATTTGTAAACACTGCCAGTGCTGTGTAATTACAACACATGAGATAATACAGGACTGACTTTTACCTATCTGGTGAATAGAATAGTAGCTGTCCTTCTTGTCTATAAAGGCATTGAGGATGCTCATATAGTCCTCTTTTGGCTGCTGACCTCGTACCCATCTCCACTCTAAAAAAACAAAAAAACATACATTAGGCATTACTTTACGGTTCTTGTGCGAGCTGGAAAAACAAATGCAGGGCTTTCACAGCGGTAGACAGACATACCACGACCCAAGTGTCTTCGGAGCAACGCTTCAGCAAGAATCATCTGTCCACATCGCAGCATGCATCCCCAGCCCGTGTCAGACATGGGCCCCGTACCTCCTGTAACAGCAGTGCAGGTTCGATTTCACCACACCAGCTTCATCAGTTACACAAATCAATCACTGCTACAAGGGTCCCAACTGCATAATAGTCAGTGTGTGCCAAATCATGTCCCTCACCAATTGCCTGGAAATTCTTTCTGTAGGTGAACCACAAGCGTGACGCGATATCCGACAGAATCTCATCCTTCTCTGAAATGACAAAAACAAAATCAGAAACAAGCTTCATCACACGAGCATGCAGTCGAATTCCTCCGTGTCCTCATCAGTTACCCGTCAGAGCATTGGACTGTTTCCCTAGAACCCAGACAGGCTCGGACGTCTCTGGGAAATCCTCAAACTCCCCAAATCGCAGTGTGTCGTAGGTAAGAGTAGCTGTTCGGACAGAAAGAAAACAGAGTCTTAAGAGTAGTGTGAAAGCATTCTGGGATGGAACGAGGAGAAAGCATTTTAATGGCATCCCAATGAAGCTGTGTTATTATCGGTACTAAATAATGTATTACACTGATGGCATCTAATAGCTATATAAAGACCTTCCCTGTGGTGATGCAGCAACATGTCAGACAGACAGACGACTCGGCAGGACAGTTAAAGACTTTATTTCTCATCATCAATTCTTAGTGATGTCCACCACGTCCGTTCATAGGGCGTCTAGGGCATTTACACCTTACAACCACAGCCTGGATCTCTATTCGAACACTACACAGGCTGTACAAACCATTATACTGTATTCTGCGTAGTGCACTTATATCCATTAAACAGACATGTAAACCTGATCGCTCCCAGTCAGTGCCACAGCAGCTCGTGAGAATCGACTCTGTGTGTGCTGTGCAACTGTTATCGGTTTGTGTCTGGAAACAGTCTCTAACATTCAATTTCACATTCCGAGTCCTGACAACCGCTTCACCACCCGTAGGGATGCGAGTTATCGGCCGTGGCACGTCGTTTACGGTTGATTTCGTTAAACAGCGATAAAGTTTCGCAAAAATGCAGAGTAATAGTATTTTCTCACGAGCCTTACCCGCATCCATCCCGTCAGTTGTGATTCATCCGAACTGTTGACTGAAGTCTTGAGTGACACCAAAACCGTCGAATAGAAATCATTGTCTGGGGCGAACGTCACTCGTAACATCCAATGAAATCACGCGTGGGGGCGGGACATTCCTTTTAAGAGAATGCAGCGACTTAGAATCGGTGACGTCATTTCCAATATGACCCGGAAGCTGGTCAAAAATCACGTCAGGTTTTGAATAAATAAATAAATAAATAAACATGCAAGCAAGCATGACGAAATGGCTGTTGCATGTTTTATATAACTAGTTTAATAATATTAATGATGATTCACGAGATTATTTTCTGATATTTATCTAGGTTATGTATCTTATGTTAGAAGGAAATGTGATCATTGCAACCATCTAAACTAATTGAAGGATCTAAACGAATTGTCACACAGAAGTCTTGATGTTTGTCATCACTTCTAAAAACCATTTAAACTATTCCACACTGTCTACTCCAGCAGGTACTCATTCAACATTGTTACCTCATAAAATAAACATAATTGAATCGATTCATTTGTATACCCTCAAACAATAGGACATGTTTATAGTTGTTATTGCTACTTTAAAATAAAAAAAAGTAATAATGTTTGCTCTCAATAAAAAATAATGATTTAAAGAAAAAATAAATAAATAAAATACTACAACAACAAAAAAATCTGCTCCGGTTCATTAGATATCCTGCAGCTTTATGATGACACGTCGACAGTTGTAGCAATGTTATTATTTACCACTAGATGGCGGGATATCGTGGTTTATAAAGTTGTTAAAGTCTAAGGTTGTAATAAAGACAGAAATGAAAGGTTTAGATGTAACAAACATCAGACATCACAAATTATCATTAATGAGTATATCAAGATATTCTTTAAACGGGTGTCAGGTAGGAGTGGGCAATATGTTATAAATATGATATCAGTGCCAGAATTTAAACAACCTGTAAAAAGAACTAAATATTTAATAATATTTTATAAACCTTTCATCTACTTATTTTTGTAAAGAGCAATGCAGTCAGTTTGTGTTATAAAATGACTCATGATTCTCACAATATTCCCAGAATGGTTTTTATTTATTTCATTTTATTAATGCAATATTGGTACTATATGTAATTTCTCAGCCCTAATGTCAGGTTGGCATAGTTTCACTATTAACCAAAAAGATTTGGAGCATACCCCGTAAGGTTTGTCTTATTATTACAGTGGACCCACTAATAGGGGTTATTGCAAAGTCACACACAGTCATGCTTTGAGTTGTTTTGCATGGTATGTTTTCAGTATCACTTCAGATCAATGAATACATTGTACACAGTCTCCTCGTGTGCCTTTTTTAACAGCATGCAAATTATCCATATGTAAACTTTAACTACACTAATCCTGTATGTAAATCACATACATTTTTGGAAATCAAACTGCTATATAAATGAAGTTATCATTTTTATATTGCATTTGCATTTCTATTTACATTTGATGTTTGGCAGACTTTATCTAAAGTGCCTAACAAATGAAGCCGAACACAATCCAAGCATGCAGCTGCTTTAGGACCAACAGGAATACATAATGCAGGGCATTTTGTTAGATCTTGTTATTATTCAAGTTTACTATATTTTTTTTCTTTAGAACCGAACTGGGCAGAAACAAGTTCATGCCATTTGCAAGACACAAAACATAAGCCAGGAGCAAACAGGAAAATAAAGCACAAAAATGAATTGTGGCACAGTTGTGTCTTAAGTTCCGTGCCAGTTTCATAATGGTATACAAGTTGTATGTCATTACTTTACTTAGATTATAGTTTGACAGCATTTATATAATGTATAAGGAAAATTAGCCTCATACCCAGTACTCAGCCTTTGTAGTGAGCTGAAATCAGAGCAGATGAGTGCTTGCTCAGCATATCCTTTAAAACAGTGGGAACATCCAATTAACTAAAATACTGGCATTATTTTATTAATCTGACAAATTAAAATAGCAAAATAACTGCATGATAAAATAGCTTACATTGCACATACATCATATGATTCCATTGCGGCACAAAATGCTTGATTTTACTGCTGCTTTTTTTCAAAATTGTTTTTTGTGGCCAAAAAAAAGTTTTTTGCAGAAAACTACTTGAACTGGCGAAACTGCAGTCGCACAATATTGTTTTGTCTGTCTTTCGCAGTGATGTTTGTTGGTAAATGAGAACTTTTAGCTGTACTCATGTTCGACGCACATGAATTGAAGAAGGCTTTGCTTGAATGCATGTGACAACGATGTCACATGGCGCATCTTTATAAAAGAAATCTGAGGTAATTTTGAAAAATTGCAAACTCCTCTGAATATTGCAGCGTTTGCTTGATTTTGCATAAATTTCTGTGATCATAGAATTGAGAAATCTTGGAGGGACTGAAAAGAGCATCACATTTCCCTATAATCCTGTCATTGGACAAAGTTCAGTGAATTCAAATTTAATAATTATTGTAATGTTAAAAAAACTAACGAAAATCCTAATCCTACACAATTCCAGACTCTCAAACCATTTCTCCATTTAGTAACATTCATTCTGTAGACATTCTGTGTGGCTTGGCGATCTGCACAGAATAGCAATGTGTTATTTCTCAAAAATGAATTTTTATATACTGTTGTATACAGAAAAAGTTATCAGTTGCAACTGCAATATGCAGTCAAAGTTCATAGAGCAACTTTTATATTACAGCACAGACAGAGCTATGATGACGAAACAAAAACACCAGATACGCCCAAGCCTTGTTGGAAGCTTTGTCCAAAGTGCTTATAGCTTTTACAGGCTGTTTTATAGATGACTGAAGGATTCCGATACAGTATCTCACAAAAGTGAGTACACCCCTCACATTTTTGTAAATATTTGATGATATCTTTTCATGTGACAACA
>JAOUWY010000030.1:20619678-20631318 GCA_025728095.1 Prietella phreatophila
CTCATTCACCCATTCACACACACACACACACACACACACACACACACACCAATGGTAGCAGAGCTGCCATGCAAGGCACTAACTATTGGGAGCAACTTGGGGTTCATTGTCTTGCCCAAGGACACTGCGGCATGTGGAGTCACGTGGGTCTGGAATTTGTGATTAGGCAGTGTATTTGTGATTAGACAGTGTATTTGAGTGTCGTGATTAGACAGTGTATTTGTGATTAGACGGTGTCGTTGTGATTAGACAGTGTATTTGAGTGTCGTTGTGATTAGACAGTGTATTTGAGTGTCGTTGTGATTAGACTGTCGTGATTACAGTGTATTTGAGTGTCGTTGTGATTAGACTGTGTAGTTGTGATTAGACAGTGTATTTGAGTGTCGTTGTGATTAGACTGTGTTGTTGTGATTAGACTGTAGTTGTGATTAGACAGTGTATTTGAGTGTCGTTGTGATTAGACTGTGTAGTTGTGATTAGACGGTGTATTTGAGTGTCGTTCTGATTAGACAGTGTTACATAATTTAACAAGGTCAGTTTGTGGTGGGTCGCAGTGTATTTCTTACCTTTGGTCCCCACAAAGAATTAAAGAATGCAAAAAAAGTGTTTGTTTCTTTCTCTCTCTCTCTCTCTCTCTCTCTCTCTCTCTCTCTAACACACACACACACACACACGCGCGCAGTACCCTGAGGCCTTTCTGGATATACTGAATACAAGCACCTACTTCCTGCAAAATGATTTCCTGCTCATACCGCTATCCCATCCCAAACACACACACACACACACACAATCCCTGGTTGTGTCTGTGTGACTGATAACCCCTGCGGCCCTGGCGTGGAATGAACGCTGTGCTGTTAACAATGGACAGTGGAAGGAGACGGGGGCTGCAGGAGCAGGTGGTAGTTTCCAATCTCCCCCCTCCCACCCAATTAAGCTATTAATTCCTGCTCGGAATGACAGGTTGTGTGTGTGTGTGTGTGTGTGTGTGTATGTATGTGTGTATGGGTGTGCGAGAGAGAGATATAAAGTTGGTTAAGGATAGAGTCAGCAACAGAGGTGACAGCAACTGAGGTTAAGAACCTCTCTCTCTCTCTCTCTCTCACTCTCACACACACACACTCGTGCACACACAGTCATTTCCATTTGATACAATAACCCCTGCGGCTAAGCCATGATTGCAATAGTGTCCATTGAAATATGACAGATAAGAACAATCAATAAGGGGGTGTATACACACACACACACACACATAATGGCTTGGTTATAAGTATTTTATTCCCATTCTTCTGTGTTTTATGTAATGAGAGAGTGTGAGTTAGACTAATTTCCCATGACACATGATCCTCTGTGTGTGTGGGAGCACGCATGCTTTCTTAAGTTTCTGTCTAACCTTGCAGGAAGGGAGGAAAGCCTCTGGACATGTGTGTGATTGACCGTGATGGATGCCTGTCAGTCATTCAACAATGTCATTCATAAACAAAATGCTTTTCAGCACACACTTTCTTGCAGTGTGTGTGCGGTGAAAAGCCCGGTGTTGTAGGAGAACGTCTTACTCAAAACAGAAGGTGGGCGTGTATGGAAAGGTTTGATTTGTAAAAGTGTATTTAGACATGCAGATCTTTATACACAGCGCTATGTGTATAATGTGATTAAAATAACTGACTCCTTCATGAACAGAAAATCTGCTCTCAGAAATTCTCTTTTTCTCCAACATCTCTGATTGTGGCTTATGGAGCTCTAACTGGCGATCATGGACAGAACTCAAGCATGCCTTGACGCTTCTGCTAGAAACAGTGCTGCCTATCAGTCCCAGGTAGCATCAGTTAACTATCTAGCCTAGCTTGCTATCTAGATTAGATTTGTTTTTATCAGTGATAAAGATGTGCAGTAATTTGATCGAGCAGCGTTCCGAGAGTGCCGATTGTTCCAGTGTTGGTTAATATTAAGAGAGTTCAAAACACCCGGGCAAATCATTCCAGATTCATCTGCTGTTCTAAAAGGTCCTTCGGTGTAAGTGATGACTTGTACACTCTGTGTACAGTGTCACGGGATGTGTGTACTGTAAGATTGTGTAGGAAAGATTAAATGGACATAACACACACACAGGATAAATGCGTGGCAAAAAGCAAGCACGTTTATACCCATCTGTTTTACCATCAGAATGTTAAACTCCCCCCGTGAACTCAAAATGGAAGATTTGTGGCTTTTAGTATGAACATGTCAGCCTCTATAAGCTAGTGCGTGCCAAAACAAGGAGAAAATTCGCAAAATGTACAGTCTGTCTCTACCACCGGTACGGATCGACAATTTTAATGACGTCATTCTGCACTTCAGGTTTTCTGTCCAATCAAACGCTCTCGGGAATCTGAAGTGTCCCGCCCCCCGGACGTTATAAAAATGAATCGGTACGAAGTGTCAAGTACGGCTTAGCCCAGGGTGTGAGGGAGGTTGAAACACGATTGGCTGTTTAAAAGGTAGGAGGGGCCACTCTATACGTCCCACCCTGACTACCTACTTCAGTGGAAATTGCATCAACATGTACATATCATATAACGCTGTGCATTTCCAGACACTTCACCGGGACTTTCCGTGTGTTTTCAACGTTTCTCAGAGAACAACAAAGCAAGCACACTTGAATTAGTGTTAGCAATCCAGTCAGTCGTTAAACCCTCTCACCCCACTCGCGCATTCTTTTAACCTTAAAAACTGGACGGAACCTAAAACAGCAACCGGCAGCTTCAGTCTTTATCACTCGTCCCCCTTTTTGTTCCTCTTTCCTCCCATCCACAAAGGACTTGCATCCTGATCAGGGATCAAGGAGAAAGTTGTAATTAATTATAAATTGTGGAAGTGCTTAGTTTTGATTGCGCACACACACACACACACACACACACACACACAACCATTGGAGAGAGAAGCCCGATAAACTCAGATGGGAAAGCAGGAGAGATGTGGAAACAATGGCTGTCTCTTGTCAGCAATCCGAAATTAACCGAGCTGCTGATACAAGGCTCGATAAAGCAAGCGACAGGACAAAAAGACAAGCAATTTAAAGGTGTATTTCACCTCGAAACTCACCCAGATTCAAGATCTTTATTGTCGTGTACAATGAAATTCTTATTTTGTCCGTTCTTGGCAAGACAGCCAGGTAAATGGGTGTAAGAAAACGACGAAAAGTTGACGAAGGTGATTTTCTTCTTTCTCTCATTCCTGCTCTTTTCTCTCTCTCTCTCTCTCTCTCTCTCTCCTTTCTCTCTCTCCCCTTTCTCTCTCTATCAGTTGATCAGTGATTGGGAGTTGTTGTTTTTTTTAAACACCTATTTGATTATCTGTCTGTATTTCACGTCAGGACAAATCAGTGTAATTACACTTGATAGACACAGACAGGCTAGAATGTAGAGGTGTGTGTGGAAAAAGAGAGAGAGAAAGAGATGTGTGTATATGATAAGACTGAGGAGGGATTAGTTTAGTGTTTCTTCATATCGAGCTCTTATCAGAGAGAACCATCCTTGACATTAGCTGTCTCGGCCTCGTGCCACCCACCAATCTCTGCTTGTCTTGTTCCAAATCTAGTCATGCACTTTGCCCTACACCCTACAACCCACACTTATTATACCCATACCCAAGATTTACCCCTCAGTGCCCTGAGCTCTACATCAGCGGTTGTTAACCGGTGTACCGTGGTCCGGATGCAAACCCACCAAGGGCTGAACCGAGGACTTTAAAAGAAAAAAAATTTGTTTACATTGAGGAGGTAATGTGTGTTACTAATCGCACTAATGTGTTTGTATTTGTGCTGCAGGCATATGACGGCTTCGCCAGTCTGGGCATCTCTCGGCTGCTGGAGCCAGCTGACATGGTGCTGCTGGCGATCCCGGACAAGCTGACTGTGATGACGTACCTGTACCAGATCCGCGCGCACTTCAGCGGCCAGGAGCTGAGCGTGTTGCAGATTGAGGCCCAGGCTGGCCGCAGCACTTACAAAGTGGGCGACTTCCACACCGACACGGAGAGCTCTGTGGCTCACGACACCTTCTACGCAGAGCTTCACAACGAGACGCAAAAAACCCACCCCGATGCGGAAGGGAAGGAGGCGGAAGACGCTGGGTTCTCAGAAACCCCTGCCTGTATGTCCACAGGGCCGACCAAAACGGACACGGGTCCTTCCCGAGCCGCTGCGTTGCAGCCGAAAGATGACGACGCAGCGAGAGACAGGGAGAAGGAAAAAGAGAGGGATGGGGTGGCATCCGAAGGTGGAGCACAACCGCAGGTCTCTGTTTCACACGTGCACACGCTCGGCTTCAGCTACAACCGAGACACGGACGTGAACAAGAAGCTTAGCGCCAGGCAGAATCAAGCAGACGGCACGACGAAAGAGAGCAGCTCATTACAGACCAACCATATGGACACGCCCAACAAACATACACAGGTAAACACTCTCTCCTCTATCATAACTCTGTCCTCCGTCACCCAGAAGATTACAGGTTCCCTGTCGAGTCTCGAGGTTTCTTCCTCATGTTGTCGCAGGGGGGGAGGGTTCTTTGCCACGCTGTCCTATATCTTACTCAGTACAGTTCGGATTTCTGGAAAATTCCAGGTGGGTATACATGGGTGTGTGTACATACACAGATTGTTTACCTGTCCAATGTGGTCACCTCCTTGTCACACACACACACACACACACACACACACACACGGGTAAAAAGTAACAATAAAAAACGCAAACATAACAGTACACATATAGAGTCGAGTTGCGTAGAGCTGTGTGTGTGATCGTGAGTTAATACCGAAATTGCACACATTCAAAAGCGCTGCTCGGATCCCAGGTACCGTATTTTTAGGACTATAAGGCGCACTTAAAATCCTTTAATTTGATCAAAAATTGACAGTTCGCCTTATAATCTGGTGCGCCTTATTTATTGATTCTGGTTGTGCTTACTGACCTCGAACCGATTTTATGTGGTACACGGTGCTCAAAAATCTGTCAAAATGTTTTAGAATGATTTTGGAAAGCTACGAAGCTGCACCGCTTGATGGATTGTTGGAGCATTACGGTAATATTACGGTGTGTTTATTAGGACCCCAAAATGGCCCCTGTTAAGAGATATGCTTACGAAGCGGATTTCAAACTCAGGCATGCTTAGGCACGCAGTAGAACATGGGAATAGAGCAGCTGCGAGAGAATTCAACATTAATGCCAGAGGCTGCTGTGGCGATTCATTTGAAAGGACTGTTTTTGGTTCGATCACTTCCAGGTTAGCGTGCGCTTTCGCATGAACGGATCACAGGTGTGTTTACTTTCTGTTTAATAACCTCAGTTATTTAAATGCCTGAGTTACTGAGCGCTTTGCTCACGATTGTTTGTGTTTGCTCTGGATGTGCTTAGACACATTGACTCATTCGTAGCGGTCTAGTCGCTTGTTATGATGTTAAGTGTATAAATGCCCTGTTGCCAGTTTAACCGTGACCGCGTCTGTATTTAACTTGAGTTCTTAATAAAGACTGCTTCTGTCTCCTGTCAACGTGTCCGAAACAATGAGTTGAATAACGTTTGATTTATCTGACTGTTTTGTTTCGCTGAATGCACCTTATAATACCTTATGTATGGGTTAAGTACAGAAATAGACCCCGTAATTGAGACTGCACCTTATAATCCGGTGCGCATTATGGTGCGGAAAATACGGTAAGTTTATTTATCATATTGAAACTGGAACGTATTATAATGGAAATGGCAAAGAAATTTGCTTCTAAATACAAAATTTCACAGAGCACCCCATGGTTATTTGAGTAAATCCTCTCTGAGCTTGGATGGTGTGGTGTGTTTTTTCCCCCCAAAATTGTCCTACAGAGTTGTTTTTAAACAGCAGAAAGCGATGCACCTACTGATGAGATTCTAAATTAAGCTAAACACTCGCAATCCACTCTAAGCCAAGGCAAATAAACAGCCACAAATCTCTCAAAAACCACAGCAAGGTCACTATCTGCTGTGTTTAAGACAGATGAAGACTGGGGGAAATTGTAAACAGGCAAAGTTTGTTGTTCTGCAAATGGAATAGAGCCGTATACTCACAAGCATGCCGTGGAGGGGAAGCTGGCCATGAACTTTAAATTGGTTGGTGGCTGTGACGCCTTTGCTTGTGTAAAGGAGCATGTCTGAAAACTGAGATGGGAGATTTTGGTCAACTAAAGGTAAAGATGAAAGCTGAAAAGTCTGTATAAAATTAGACAAATGATAAATTCATTAGCTAGTGGTAGCGAATCTAAAGTAGGAACATATGGTGAGCTAGTCAGCAACTTAAATCCATTGATAAAGACTACGGGAAACGAATGACTATCTGAATACTATCCTCTTCTGACAACATAGTAAATCATATCTGTGCCCTCAACAAAAAGTTTGTAAGTTGTTCACCAAACGTCCGGCTATAAACTGGGGTGTTCTGTACTTGCATCGCATATAAATGATATGATAAGGTTAGCTTTTATATTTTCTCCTGATATTTCCATATACTATGTTCCTGATTCTTAAAATAATATATGCCAGACGTGCTCTATAATCACTCTGCCCATTAAAAACACTTCTACCACCAACTACAACAGACCCCCGCTGAGGTTGTCTGTAGTGCAGCAGGAAGTGGGATTTGGAACAACAAGCTCTCTGTATAGATACAGCATCACAACATTGTGAAGCGCATTTAGTTTAAAAATAACCTACAGACCAAATTAAAAACTTTTGTTTAGCCAAAGTCAATAAGGAGTATTTTTTTTTTTTACCCCTTGTTCCGTTTGTTACCACTTGTCTACCAGGCAACTATGAATAAACAGTGTGAATAGCTTGTCCTGGATGCCTAGGCTATTGATTTGTCCAACCCTGCCGTAAAAAAACAAGTGATGTGTTAACTCACCAGGAAAAACATCCTTTGCTGCAGGCCTTTCTTTGTAAGCTTGTAAAGGCAGCCTTCCCTGATGAACTCCTGGTGATCAAAGAGGGATTACAAACCACAGAAACTAATCTCACTAATTTCAGTTCAATGCAAGCATGCAATGCACAACTTTAGATAGTTTTTTTTTGCTTTCAAACACATTAATATTGTTTTAAAAATAAAATAAAGCTTTCAAAGAGTAACATTTGTTATTATATAATATAATTTTAAAGCAGCATGTTGTAAAATCTGAAAAATACATGAAATAAAACAGGACCCGCACCCTGCCTGGAGCGGTGAGGTTCTCGATGCCAATCAAGTCCCGCTGTAGTTCTGTCAGTTTCTGGAAGTTCTCCAGTCGAATGAGGCTAGTCTGTAGCTGAGCTGTTATTTCTGCCACCTCCTTTAGGGCCTCTGCACACATGCACACACACACACTCTGTGTATATATATACAGTAAATACAGCCCCTTAAACAAAAACACATCCAAGTTCATCCAAGTTTGCTAGCTGAGGATTCCATGATTAAGGTCTGACCTATTGGAAGTTACAGATGGAGTGTGTGAAATGTGCTCACCTTTGCAGTCGTGGTGATCCCTGTGCTCATTGGAGTAGTGTTTGCACAGGCGTTCTAGGATCAACTTGTAGTGCATAAGCCTCTGGATGGGCTTGAGCAGGAAGGTGTTGAGGGGCAGGTAACACACCTTCTGCAGCTCAAACTCTTTATACACCGTCTCCAGCTTCTTTACACGCTTCGTTGCCTTCTCCAGCTCAGTCAGTACCTCGTCGTGCTTCTGTAGGTAGCTGGTGAACTCCTGAGGAGGAAATAAAATAATAATAAAAAAGGATATGTTTGCATTGAAAATGTAAATATACAAACTAATATATTTGATTAAACTATGCATTTCAAATCTGTCTAGAAAGTTCCTTTCATTATTTTACTAAGAGCTCACCTTCAGGGCACACATGTTCCTCAACATAACATCACCGATCCTCTGGTAATCTCCCTTCACATGAGCGTTGGAGCGCCCCTCCCTGGTGACCAGAGGAAAGAATATTAGCAAGAGATAAATACTCTCACTCAATCAAGGGTGAAGTGCCATATCTGTGGGGAGTCTTTAGCTGCAGTGTCCTTATAACATGAGACACACTGAGCCGCATCAAAATACCACTGTGGACCAAACAAGTACATCTCTTGCCAAATCCTTTGGCTTTCATTTCTGTGTAAGGTTTATTTACAAATTTAAAGTTCTCGAAGGAGTGGTCTTCACGCTTGTGCAATAACTAAAAGACAGAAGGCTGGACAGAATTTGGTGCATGAGAGTACAAGGCTTTAATTAATCTCAGAAACTGATATCTGGGAAACGCATAAAAAAAAATTGAAGACAGAAATGAAAACCTGAAAAATATATATAAATAAATAAAATAAAATAAAATGAACACAAAACACACAAAAAAAAAATCCCAGATCTATTAGAAAAACCTCTTGCCATGTTTCCATCACACGAAATAGGGTTGATTTTAATTGTGCTTTAGTTCCACTTTTAGAATAGGTTCAGTCCAGAAACCCAGAGATGAAGCCTGTATTTTTTTATATCCGATATGGCCCGAGATCACCAAAATGTAATAATTTTTTTTTTTTTTTTGGACTTGCACAAGTGTCAAGTCAAAAGCTAGCCTAGGTGTACGGATGGCAAATGACAAAAAGTGTGAAACTGCATCAAGTTTCTTTAATACTGACGTAATTGTGCAACAAATGTACACAATGTTTACTGTGCTGCTGTACTCTTGCCATGTGTTGACATCCTGGAATAAGTCCACAAAATGAAATGTGCCATGATTGATTATTTGCAGTAAGAAAGAGTAGACGGGTACCAAAGAGCCAGCCTCTGGTCAATTTCTTTGAGAAAGCCTCGGTGGAACTCATAGATGGGGTCAATTTTGGAGAAAAGGAGGGTCATCAGGCCTTCAGGCATGGCATTCTCTTTCATCACTGCACTGCGGAACCACTGAGGAGATGAACACACGCACACGAGCATGACATGAAACACACCCATAGTAGACACAGACAGACATCATCATCTTGTCTGTGTCAATGAGTCACACAAAGCAGATACACACACTAGACCCAATATTGTTTCTGCATGTGCAGAACACATTCGCACAGATATACCACTCTTACAGCGACATTCCAAAAAAGTTTACCTTCACACACTTAAAACTTTTCTTCGGGAACAGATTTGTTATCTCACCACTGTGATAACCTCCAGGTCCTTCAGGTACGTCCTCTCAGTCATCAGAATCTCTTTGGCAATAAAGTAGGCTTTATCAGTTGGATATCTCTGTAGAGAGACACAATGAAGCACACAAACGTCAATGAACACTCCCACTCATGCCGCAGTATAACATTCTAGCAAGGATGACTAATTGGTCAGGACTTATATGCAAATATATTGTTATTATTATTGAGGTAGGTATCATTATGCCTGTAACATTATACATACAGTGCACACAAAATTTTCAAACTCCTTTTTTGGTTACATACCTGCCTTTACCCTTTGTTTGTTTATATACCTGCCTTTGATTGGTCGAAACCAGTGTTCCATGTGATTAATATTTAAATGTAGTACTGTATGGTGTGACTAACTTTCCCCTATACAACCTAGAACAGTATACCTTCTTCCTGAGCTCCTCCTCCTCCTCTAGCCTGGCGCTGCCACCCTCGTTAAGAACAGGACTCGAGGGTGCCTGGCTGGGCAGGCTGAGCGTAGACATCTGGAAGGACGTGGACATACTCAGAGGACATTTAGACCCAAAGGGAGACAGCTGGGGGCTGTCCATTATGGGACCTGAGAGAGGAGAAAGAAGGACAGGGACAAAGTTAATGCAGACATGAATTAAAAACAAAATGGGAGTGGAAAATAACTGCAAGTACTCAATACAGCTGGATAAGATGTTAACACACCACATTGAATCGTTCTCATAATACATTGTATACTTCTCATACCCAAATCCTTATTTATGCAAATATGTTTCTGCAAGATGCACAGTTGCTTTGTGAATCCCAGTCCTGCACAGATGAATCCATCAATACTCATCCAAGTAGTATTCAATAACTTGTGATATTGCCCGCAAGGGCCATCACTTGCTATGGTTGGTTCTCTATTGGTGATTGCGTATAATGTGCGAGTCTGGAAAACGCACCAATTCTAACCCAAACTATTTAATCCGACCTGAATTAGGCCTAATGAATTCATTCTGAGGGCTCCCCAGGCGAGCCACCACAGTACAAGAACATTGTTGTTGTTTATTTTTGTCTACAAAAACAAAGATTATTTAAGGAGGAACATGACAGGGGAAAATCAACACACAACCGGTACAAAAAATAAATTTTGTACTATTATCAACTACTGCTCAATGTATCAATATTTGTCATTGTTGTAAAAGTACTGATAATACTCATGATATTTTAAAAGCATAGTGTGACATCATGAGATCTCAATTACAAATCAATTGCATTCATTAACCCGCCCTTAAATTGTTTGGAGAGAAAAATATGGAAGGAAAAAAATAGCATGGATGTCACAGTAGTCACATTTGCTTGTAGATTACAATTCACGTAAAAAAAACTGCTTTTAATCTCAGTCTAGCAAACTAGTTTGGGAAACTATGAAGAGGATTGACAAACTGAGAAACACCTGAACATGAAGGAGAACGGGTTGAACTCGTCAGTCTAAAGGAGTAGTTTACGCACATGTGCACACTTACGAGTACAGATGTTGCGTTGTCTTTTTTCTTTGCTCTGTTCGTCACGTAAGAGATAATATTCGGTTTCGAACACAAACCTTTTACTCCATTGCAAACGTGTACTGGTTTCAGTAGGTTTGCAAAAATGTCAAATGTCTGTTTTGAATACTTAGCATTTTTAGGAGAATCCTTTCTTGAGTATGTAGACCAGCTGTCCCATATACTGTAGCTTACACCCAAGAGCTCAAACTCCTAAATATTTGGACAGAGAGAAGCTCTGACGTCCCTTTAACATCAAGCTCAGACTTGGTATTGAGGGTGGGCAGGATAATAAAAAAAAAAAGAAGAAAAAAAAAGAATAAGATGACTGACAGTCAGAACGGTCACCTACCAACAAAGACACCCCAAAACTGTCAACTATCAAGTCACACATTTCAGAAAGGAAAATCATGAAAGCTTTACCAAATAGAGCAGCACTATTTAGTTTTCATAGAACAAACAGGTCTTGGAGAAAAAAAATGAGTAAAGGAGACAGCCAAAATGGAAAGAGAAATAAAAAACCAAAAAACACCTCATTGCCTCGGAAAGGAAAGGCAAGATGTGACTGTATGACCCGGAAGTAATTCCTGAAGAGGAGGCTCATCAGGAACATGGCCAGGCGGGCCAGACGGTTTACAGTTTAACTGCAGTGTCCCACTGGGTATGACACAGGAGACGGGGGAGGAGGATAAGACAGCGTTAAAGGCACTTGGCCAAAATCCTGCACAAACACGCCACACAGGAAGAGTAGTAGCTGTGCATCTCTCAAATCGTAAATCAGAACAGATTTCTGTTCCACAAAGCGGAGGAAATGGCTGCAATTTCAGCACTCTCAATAGCACAGTGCCTGAGAACTGCACAGTTGTTTCGAAGAGGACCTTTGAATTCTGATGTGCCACAACCAGAATAATGTGACATTTGTTCAAAAAATTTTT
>JAOUWY010000030.1:20660683-20671163 GCA_025728095.1 Prietella phreatophila
TCCTCATCTGGGTAACACAGATAATGACAGTGCAACAGAAAATGTGAAAATGGGAAGTCTTCAAGGTCCCAGGAGCATTTTTTACATTTTTTATTGGCCACACTAGCTATGTTTCTATCCGCACACTTTTTTGGGAAATCTTTGGGATAGCGCATTAAAAAACTCCATTGCAAATCTAAAATTCAAATAAAAACTTTATTCTCTCCATTTCAACAAGTCGTTTCACAGTAACTGGTCTCACAAACAAAACACATTACTCTATTTAACATCAACTACATTGTGAAGATTAAATTGAGATTTCTGAACTTATTGAAGGTTATTAATTCATGTTATCTAAAAAAATTCACATATCTTAAAAAAAACAAAAAAAAAATGCCTGTTAGTCTTCACGTTCACTCTCCACAAACAAAAAATTTCTACTTCATCATTGACATCAAACTGGTAATATATTATTTAACTTTTTGAATATGAATATGAAACATACTACTCAACAAATATATTTTTCTGTGCAATATATACTTTGTTTGTAAACTCATCTTTATTTAAATCATTCAATCTTGAACTAGCCCTTTAATTGAGCACGAGCAACACAACAACAAAAATAGACTCTATGCCGAAACTCCCGCTTCACTGCTTCAGCGTCCGGTGTAAAATGTTATCTGTGCAGAGATTACAGAGGTTACAAACTGCAGTTTTGTCCTCATTTCACACAAGAGACATCATCTTTACACATAGCACAAAATCGATGTTTTCCCGCCCTCTTTTGATTGACACGATACAATCGGACCTCATCATCGGATGTTTTTAAACATTGGCCGATAGCATGAAAAATTGCCTTTATCAGACGATACATCAGTGCATCTCTAAGTTTGATCTCTCGAACACATGGGATGGAGACGGTGCAATGTGATATTCCAATTTTTCGCATAAGTAAACTTCACAACTTGGATGGAAACATAGCTACTGCCACATTCATGCAAAGAACACACCCCAACACAATTTATTTAACAGATTAGTTCTCTCAAACAACGACACCATATCACAAGTCACAGCTCAACAACAAAAGTTGAAAGTGGGGGTTAAATCCCACAGTGATGTGTGAAACTTCCCTCATGTTCTCACGCTGTCACTGTGACGATAAACGCTTCTGACACTTTCACACAAAATGAAGCATTCAGCTCAATTTGCATGTAAGGAATGTAAAAAACAAACAAATCAGACCATTCCCCAGGCAACTCAAACACACCGGCCCAGAAATGAGCGTACAATGGCGAGAACACATGGCCTACAGAGAGGGGACGTTAACATGAGGCTCTGAAGTTTGGTAGAAATTCAGCAGTCTGAGGAAATGCTGCGATCGATAAACTTACAATTATGGTACAGCTCAATTCAGAGGTATTACAGTGCAGACAGAATCTGTATAGAGAAGCACAATAATTTTCTCTCACATTCAAGGAGCCACTTAGGCAAAAAAAAAAATCATTGTGAAAAATCAACCAAAGAAAGATATGCGCGCAGACACGTGCACAGATAAGAGCACTAGTTTTAGTACTTACTTGCTAGAAATAAAATTGTGCATTTCGGTCATTTCCAGACGTCAGGATCTGATTAAAACTTCATTAAACCCACTGCGTCATATCTATATGCAGATGTATACTATACACCCCCTAAAATACATGTCCTCTGTATGGAGGCCTGTATAATTAAAGCTTTAATTTAATTCCTGTACACAGTTGGGGTCATAAGTTTACATGCACCTTGCAAACTGTTAATCGAAAAAAAATAACAGGATTCATAAAAACTTGATTTTAAAAAAATAAATGATTTACTACTGCCCTGAATAAGCTATTTAACATAACATGTTTACATGTATGCAAGTCTGCAAGTAAATTAATAACTGAATATACACAAATGAAGTTTACATAAACGTGATTATTAATACTGTGTTAAACTTTTGAACAGAATAATCGGTGTAGATTGTTATTAAAGATCTTTTTTCCCTTTAATACCGTCCTTCAGAAGCTACAGAAGATATGTACATGTTTCCCAGAATACAAAATAATAACTTACAACAAACTGTATTCTAGACTAATAAGTAAATCTGGGCTGTTCAGCTGACCTCTGTTAGCCAAAAATAAGTCTTTTTTATTCATCATCAGCTACACTGACTTTGAAATGCATTTAGTGAGATCCTGCCTCATCCCCTTTCCCTGTGCAGCATGCCACCCATACTTAGGCCTGTCACGAGAATTAATATTGGATGATATATTGTCCCAGAAAAAAAAAAAAACAATAAACACCATTACTGTAATTTAACGTAATGATATAAGACCATAGTTTTTGTATTCTGATGAATATATCCTTTAAAATTTAGTAGCATTTCATCGTCATATTTATTAGTCATAACCTTAAGTCAATTTGATTAAAATGGCACATTTTATATATGAACTTAAGGTATCAACAAAAACATGTGAAAACTGCAATTGTGAAAACCTGATCTCCTGAAATAACAATATTGCAGTGGGTACAAAATAAAATAAAATAAAATAAAATATTGTGAATTCTTTCTGCTTTAGTTATTCATTGTCCGTGTTTTAGTGCGTTGCTTCAAAAGGCGCGTATTCACCACGTGACTTACCGTTCTACCGAGCACCTTACCCAAGTCGGAGTTCACTTGTGTGTTAGCGTTTTTTTGTGCAGACACAAGTTGTAGTATTAGGTTTATGTTGTGTAAATGTCAGATTCATCTCGTGTGTGTATAGGAAGCGTTTTGGGTGAGTTCATTAACCCGTTAGTAAAGCGCTTCAGTTTACTGCTGCTCATTCACTGTTCAGCTTCGACTCAAGCAGCTTAAGTGGCTCAATCCCTCAAATCGACTTTGACTGGATTATTTGAAACATTTGAACTATTCTTTCGAGATTTTTCTTCATCAAAAAACATTTGTTAGTGTGTTAATATCTTGTGTCTCACTTTTTTCAACAGTATGATTTAATTCAAATTGTAGCCAGTGCTTGCTACATGGTTACATCTAAAATTCGAAGCTAGAAATGTAATGAGACAGCCCTAAAGCAGACGAGAGGACAGAAGCAGTGCGAATGGATAAAATGTTGGTGTCAGGACTCTCTCCCTGGTGCCGGGAACTGTGTGCAGAAGCCCTCAGCGCGTGGTTTTGTTTTGATTCATGGCTGGTCTCCACCCCTGTTCAGTCATTGGTTGTCTACCTTATGTGTCACACCTGTTTTTCAGTTAACCTTTAATTAACTGTATATTTAACCCATCGTGTCTCAGTGTACAGTGCCAAGTTACGTTCAGCGTTTTTTTCCACGTCTTTTGTTTCGTTCTCAAAGTTATTGATATAGTTTCGTTTTCTCGTTCGTGTATTTTGAATGATCCCTGCTTTTGCGGTTCACTGATTACCTGACCTGTGCCTGTATACTGATTCTGATTCACGATTTGGATTTGCCCACCTGCCTCTCAAATAAAACTCTTGAACTGCATTTGCATCCGTCCCTACTCGCCGAACACGACATGGAGACAAACACGCATGTAAACACAGGCGGCATTATCGAGGTCAGCAAAAATGATCGAGGTCATGTCCATATATCATACGATAAGTCAAGCCTACCCATACTATAAGAATATCTACCCATGTTGTTCAAGGGCTCAAAACAACTCAATCACTGATCAATAGGGAATGACTTTTTTCCAAAGTGTTTTTAAGCAAATATCTGAAAACATCCACAAAGAATTGAAACACACACACACACACACACACACACACACACACACACACACACACACAACTCTTCATCTGGTTAAGTTGCAAACAGGGAAAGCAGCACACTATTGTAATGAAGTGCTGCATGACAGGAGCCAGTGTTCTCTGCTGTCCTGTAATGCAATGCCCTCGGTCACAGAGAGATGTGGGAGGAGGCTAAAGTCACGTTGCTCCATCAAACCAGTATGAAAACCTTATACTATGCTTGGTCCAGACTGTGAAGTGCAGCACCAAGACAAGTAAATCCCCTAAATGTTTGTATGATGTTTGTATAAAAATGAATGGCATGGACTAAACGTGGCCAAACAGGAAGTCAGGGTTGGACATGTTGCACTTAACTTATTTCCACAACAAACAATAGTTACAGAACTACCTTTTTTTTTTTTTTTTTAAACTGTGAAGGACTTCTCAGAGCCACAACACCAAGAGTGCAGAATATTTTCCAAGAAATTACAAAACAAATTAAAATGATCCCATGAAACAAAAATCATGTGTGAAAAACAGCCACATTAATTTTAAAAAGCAGAGGCTATCATCTGGTCTCGGTCTCTTCTTCTCCTGACATCTGAAACATGCCATACATCATCTGGACAGCTCGTCCCTTTTAACGGGACCATTTCAAACAACATAAACAGATTTGCTCTTAGTGTACTTTATAGATTGCATTAGTTGTTTTTTTCCTGTAATGCAGAAACACATGGCTATGGGACAGAAAACAGTGCTCTTTTTTCAACTCTTGTGCCAGAACAAGCATCAGACGCTGCATTTTGTATCTATTTATCTATTAATTTAACAACCACAATGAACAAAACTCGAGATTTAATTACAAGTGTGCAAAGCAAACACAGAGCGGATTCCTCCGACGGGTCCGAGTTGCGAATCGACATTATCCGCAGTGTTCTTGCGAATCATCTTCCCGTTAATAACAAAAGATGAAACGCTGCTGGAAAACTGAGACTCGGACTAAGCCGTCTGACTGAAACTCATGCCAGTTGCTTTGCACATAATGCCTTCGCGAACAGAGAGGACATTCACAAGAGCAGCAGTGTTTTAATAACCCACTGCATGGTGTCATTAGTGAGATAAAGAGTATTGTCTCCACTTTTTTCCTCTTGCTCACTCTCAATACTTCCTTCCCTCTGTTTCTGAACATCCATAAACACACTCGCTGCAGTGTTTTTGGCAACAACTCCTACTCTGAGCACATTCTTTCAATTTGGCTAGTCTCCCCCCCCCCCTCTCCAAACACACAAACACTCTACGCTAATGTAACAGCTATTCTCGTCTCCACAAAAATCGGTCCCCTGCCCAGTGAGCTGAAGCGGCCTCACAAATTCCTCCAAGGGTTAGCACAGCACATGGCCGGCTGGACGCACGCATTCATAACATTCCATGCAAATTTCAACGGTTCACTTCGACTTTGTGCAAGGCTCAGAGGCAACATATGGCAGTGAAGATTAGTGATAACCACCAACAGTGCTGACAAAGCTGCCATCGCCATTATTGTTATGGCTAATTAGAGAGATTTAGGTCACAGATTTACACATACCGTATGTACTGGATTATAACATGCAGCTTCTGTGAGCAACAGGTGCTGTGCCTTGCTATCGTATGTTGGTTTTTTTGTATTTGCCACCAAAGCCTTTAGTATTATTCCTGTCCGATTTCTCAGGGGTTTGCACATCATATATTTGCCACATGGAGAAACAGAAACGGTTGTGGGTCTCGAAGATTAAAACAAAGAGCTAAGTGGTTAAAAAAAAAACCTGCAGCTTTCAATTGGATAACTAAAGGCCACTCCTGTAGCATCACCTGTTCTCTCAGCACCCCATGCTCAAACGCCACCAGCAGAGGAGTTGTTAGGGGAGGTCACCCACAGAAAAAGACAAACCATAGCATTTCTTTAGAAACTCCATAAAGATGTTGATCATAATTTTAGTGTTTGTGCCCTAGATGTAACCGTCCTACAATAACCCCGTGTTGTCTCGCTCATGTATTTGGTTTCCCTTCGAGTATGTTTTAACAGTTTTAAGGAGCTCTTAGAAGAATTAAAAAAAAACCTACCGAAGCATTATTAATGGTCATCGCTCTAACAAATGCTCATTTTGAAGTGTATTCTGTTAAGCTAGTAAACTACAGTTTATCGTGTACAGTGGTAATAATGCATGTTTATGATCATTTGAACGTTCAATCCTGATCATTTGCACCATATATAGATTTTATTGACAGTGAGAATCAATAGAAATGAAGCTCTGCACTCCAACGAATGAATGAATGAGTCGTAAGCATAATAATTAAAGATTACAGCTCCATTTCTTATTTTTCATTGTGGCAATGAACGCAATACTTTGTTTGAAGGAACTTCTGGGTTATGCATGCTGCATTTCAGAAAGGAAAATAAATAAACCACAGGTTCATGTGCTGTAGCTTTGTAAGAAGTTATGTATTAAGACAAATAGATCAGCTGCCTGTCATAACTGTAGAACCAAAGACTTAAAAAACCCCCCATTGTTTTGTTCGGTTTCTCTCTCCTCGCTGGATCACGAACTGGTCTCTTAAAACTACACACTCGCAGGGCCGAATCTCCACTGAGTGCTCACGTGTTGTGTAGAGATGGTCGTCTGCTAGCACAAAGACGTGTTGTGAGAGTGTGGAATGAACAAGACCTGTTCCGTGGATTAAAAAAATATATAGATTATATAAAATGGTTTTACTTACCACCCTTAACAGATCTGAAATACATGCCAATTTCCCATAAAGAATGCACAACGCTAGTTCGAGACAGGCAGGTTAGACAACTGTTCATTAGGATGGACACACAAACACGTTCACATTTTCCCTAAGCACAAACGAGACAGGAAGTCAATGTTATTGCTGCTTCCTTATCACTTCCTATTAGTTATGTGAACAAAGCCTCATGCAGGGACAGCGAGCAGGGTACACTTCTGCACTGTAATGGGAAAATGACCCCCCGAGTGGCATTAACAGCGAAATTAGAGTTTATTGATTAACGTTTACAACAGAATTCAGGTGAACATTTCATTTCAGGAAAAGGCTTAAAACAGGCGGAGTAACCATAAGCACATGTAAAAAGACAACACAAAATATAATGGAAAACCAGCATACAGGGTTATAACAAACAAGCACAGAGAAAGCACAACAATAAATGCGCATGCTGGCACACGCATACAGACTACGGCTATGTTTGACTTGAGTGGTCATTTAAAGACTTGGAATGCTTTTCCACCTCAGCCTGTCTGACATTCAGCGAATTCTAATGAGTGATTGATATTTTCCTTCTCAAACAGTGGGGTCAATGTTTTACATTTAACAACTCAGTATGTCCGGGTGTTGATTGATCTGAAGCAAATGTGTGTATACACAACATTACTCATTCACAGTAAGTGCTGCTGATTTGACGTCACTCTGTACACGGGGAAGGAACTTGAAGTTGAGACGACCACCCCAAGTTGACGAGCAGGAATTTCATGTTGATGGTAGGTCTGGCTAATTTTCATGATTAATTTGGTTCATTTGAATTACTGAAACCTTCTAATCGAGATTTTACATATTTATATATTCATATTAAAGTTTTCCATAAAAAAACTTTTAAAGAAACATTCATAAATAGTATTTAAAAGTTTAAACTAGGCAGCACTTCACACTACATTTGAAAAGTTACATAATTTTTCAAATTATGGGGGGGGATATCGCAATATCGCCCAGCCCTAATTTAGATGGATTTTCTTTGGCTTTTACTGGTTAGAAGTTGGGAATTACAAGTCCAATACAGAACAAAGCCTTAAACTCTGAGCTAAGGGCTATACAGTATAGACCAAATACTATATTACTATTCCATTGGGCATTTATCTGTCTTCTTTGGGCCAAAATGATTTGCTCTGTTGGATTATGTGTGAATAGTGCAATTCATCCGAACACAATTTTATCTAGAGGCCTGACATTGGTCAGGATGATCACTGCACATAAATGTACACATTATAGCAGCCTTCTGAAATTCCACTTCTGCAAACAATAATGTTGATAATTAGCAATTGACATTGTGTCCAGCCCGCCATAATGAACAGTAAACAAAAACATCTGAACTGGTGAAAACCTCTGCCCAGGCAAACATGTTGGAACAGACCTGAGGTTTAAATAAACATCTGAAACAGGGCTCGAGATACAAATGCTAAGTTTAGGCAGCGAGGCAAATTACAAGCCAGCTGACCAAGAGAGGGAGGGAGCAGAGCCGTGGTTTTCCGGGTCAGCAGTGGTGACTGCCAGAGTTAGAGCATAGGCATGCCCTTCCCAACACACTTACTGTTCAAAAGTTACTAGAATCAACTGTGTTTTCTATACATATGGCTCCAGGAGAATTTTGCATCTGCAAAACAACTTGAATGTACATGGTAGGTTGGAAAATGTGGCTAAATCACCACAAAAAACACTCAGAAATGAAACTGTGAAGACGGAAACAGGTTTTCAGAGCAAAATATAACTTGGTCGTCACTATGACAACGGTCCCCAACCACCGACCCAGTACCAAGCCGTGGAAGAGCTGCTACCGGCTCACAAGAACGACGCAAGTGTCGCATGAACTGTGTTTCCATTATTATCTGGACATTTGAGAAAGAACCTGGGCCTTCTCTCTCCCAGCTGGTTTGCGATTGAGTTTGAGCGTTACTCCCAAATGCAAGTGATCCAAGAATTGCAAAAGAACGAGTCCATGACCCATTTGCAAATGTGCCCCACGAATCATCCATGTCAGAGCATGAAGAGCATCAGCTCGTGGAGATCACAAATGACGGCAGGCTGAAAAAGTATGTCCAGGCTTCTGGATTAAAACAAAGACGGAATATCCAGAGAGAGCAGCGAAGGCTCTTCAATGTTTACTTCCCTTTCCAACTTCATACCTGTACGAAGCGGGTTTTTCTGCAGAGACAGCCACTAAAACAAACTTATGGAGCAGAGTGGACATTTGCAACACGCTTCGAGTCTCACTGTCACCCATCCCTCCTTGTTGGGACCATGTTATTGCAGGTCCAGTGCTTCCACTGATTGTTATGGTGAGTTGTAATGTTTTGTTTTAGTTTGTTATTGCATGCAGTTCATATGGAGACATAATTCGACGAATTCATGTAAATAAAATTTAAAATTTTAATAAAATCACCTCCCCACTCAAAGAATATTTTCAAAATGAAACCAGTCAGTGCTATAAAAATAAATAAATAAATAGATAGTAAAAAAAAAAAAAATAACTAGGACATCCTCTTTTAGCATCTCTTCAGACAATTCACAATCAAAGTGGATGGAAACATGCAACCGAATGCTTTAGATTTTTCTGAACTTTACTTAACATGAGTTACAAACTGAAACACTTAAAAGGAAACTGGCAAGACTGTAGGTCATAAAAGGTCAAGAAATCCATAAAGAACTTAAGTATCCATTTAAACATCATAGCAGCTTGAATATTCAAATGTTTAAAAGGACCAAATGTCAAGCAGAATCTGTGGAAAATAAACAATCAGCCATTTAATGATGATCAATAAAGGTTCTCTCGCTCATGAATTGTTTCTGGTAGCCCAGTCAAACATATGTGGAGGATAGAAGGATTCCAGAGCATAGATGTTGGAAACAGATGGTGAAAATGTGACATCAAACTGGCACTGCAACACACACACACACACACACGGGTCACTTGCACGAGGTGGAGGGGTGAGATCAATTCTTGGTATGATTAACATACATTACAGGGCCAAAAGTATGTGGACATTTGCCCATCACACCCATATATGAGCCTTCCACAAATTGTAGCCACAAAATTGGAAACACACAATTTAATATTATGTGTGCTCTAGCATTTTTCTATACAGATGTGGCTTCATGTTGGGGAAAGAAAAAAAGAAGAAGAGAAGAAGAAGAAAGAAAAAAAAAGGGCTGCTACTTGACATATTTAGTCCCATAGCATGTGTATCAGGCACCCTCCATCAGATTTTAAACTCTTCCCAAGTCACAAAACAAAAATGGATGCTTCTTGCATACTTCGAGATTACCATTTTATTGTATTTTCAAACTGTTAGTGGAAATTTTGTTCACCTCAAAGTTAAATAAGAGCCAGCATCTCTTCTCAATGACTCTTTGACCGCTTGGACGCCATGTTGTGAATGGAGCGTGATCACAATCATAATCGCATGACACAAACATTCAGGGTCATAGAAAATACGACCGGCTACTAACTCACCCCTGCTGTGGGAATTTTATCGCTGTCTGGATGCGGGAGTTTTATCACTAAAGGAGACATGTAAAAATATATATAATAATAATAATAATAATAATAATAATAATAATAATAAATGCATGCATTACTGACATCCCTCTAATAAATTCATTCAATCTGAATAGAGCTAATGCCACTGCAAAATCAAAGTCCATGGAGACACGGTTTGCAAATATTGGTGTTTAAGAACTGGAGTGGCCTGCACAAAACCCTGACTTCAACTCCACTGAACACTTTTTGGGATGAATTGGAACACAAACTTTGTGCCAGGCCTCCTTGTCCAACACCAGGACCAACCAACTTGTGTTCTTGTGGCTGAATGAGTACAAATCCCCACAGCCACATCCCAAAATCTAGGGGAAAGCCCTCCCAGAGGAGTGGTGGCTATTATAACAGCAAAGTGGGGACAAACTATGGAATAAGAT
>JAOUWY010000030.1:20810160-20826542 GCA_025728095.1 Prietella phreatophila
AGAGAGGGGGGGGGGGGTTGGAAGTGCTGAGATAAATGTGGAGGAGTCCTGGAGCAGGCTGCTTTCCCCGGGCGCCAGCTGGAGTAGCCCTGTATGTGTGTGTTTGTGTGTGTTTTTGTATGTGTTTTTTTGTTGTTGTGTGTGTGTTTGTGCGTGCCTTGAGAGTGTAGACCACCGCAGGCTCGTCTGATGGAGGAAAATCAGTGGGCACAATGCCTTGCCTCTCTCATCCCTCTCTTCCTCTGTCACTCCCTCTCTCTTCCTCTCTCTCCCTCGCTCTGACTTCCACTTTCCTGTCCCTCATGTTTATCAGGTTTTTGGGGGGCACTGTATTTTGATGTCAATAAGCAATTTTTCTTGCCTGCTCCCCCGGCCTGACCCCTTTAATCCATCAATATATTATTAGAGATAAAGTTTTGTAGACGCCTGCTGCAGTCACAAGATAAATGACATCTCTGAAGTCACGCATTAAAGACTAGATTAAGGCCCTGTGACTGTGTCTTCAGTACTCATTGGCTCGCCTCTGTCCAACCTATCACACTAAGTGACAAGAAAGAAAAATAATGAACTGAGGCAGAAAAAGCAAAGAGATATTCCTTACACACAAACACGCATACACGCACACACGCAGCGCATGTCTGTCTTCAGCCAGGATTAGGCTGCATTAGGGGAGAACTGAAGAAGAGGGGAGAGATGCAGAGACACAGAGAAAGAGAAGGAGAGGGGGTGCTGCCTCTGTTGGGGCATTGGTGTATGTCATAGTCAAAAAAGACTATAATGGGGAAGAGTTTAATTCAACCTTCTGTCAGCCATTGATTTGAATAAATCTGAGATTTCTAAAAAGAAAAGAACAGATCAAATATGATGCTTTATGGCTCATAGATGTATCTTCATATTACATCAGATGGAATTTATTTATGGATGAGACATGGGTGATAAATGGGGATATTTAGGCAGCAATCAAAGCATTGAACTGTACAACGGTTTTATAGAGTAGAGGCTTATTGCTAAATAATCTCCATAGATAATGACTAGAACTGTAAGAAATGGACTGTTTTGTAGTGTTAATGTGCAATTTATGCGCCAGTGTCCTGCTCTGTATAGCTTTTGATTCAGTAATACCATACATATATCATGCATAATCCACTAATAATGTTGACATTTTATGGCCCTTTGATAAAAAAAAATTGCTGAAATGTATGAACTTTTTTTTTGTCAGCTGTGCTTCATTTCCATGAATTACTATATGAGCCATTTCACACAACTTTAATACGTATACTGCATGTAAGGCTTAAGATCCATGATGGCACCACCTTTACACAGGTAACCTTGTGTCTGTTAAACCTTATGTTAATAGCAGGGATTACTAAAATGAAACGGCAGCATTATGTGCTGGACTCCTGACGAGCAAGGATATTAGGAGGCCTATCTAGTCACACTTGGTGTTAAGTGGGCCTGAGCGCTTATTAAGTTCGCTGGGGCCGTAAGTCCATGTGTGCTTGGCCTCTGACTGATACGCACTGCTCTTCAGGCCACAACGAATCCACAGTAGTAGGATATATTTTTTTCGCCTTTGCCCTCATCCACGTCTAAAACCCCTTCGTTATCAGGTTCTGTTTGTAATGCCAGCGCTGAGGTGACACTGTGCTACCGCAGCGTACGTAGCAAAAGATGGCCGCTGTTTGAAATTCCCATTAAGTTCAAGCTCACCTCATGTGTTCCCATGTGGAACGGAGGAAGCAGAGACGCCACTCAGACACTGGAGGAGGATGTCGAGGGCGTCAGCACCGGTATCATGGTGTCTTTGTGCTCATGTCACTTGTATATCACTTGCTGTTATGCAGGCCGCCTTCACAAGAAGCACACTTGAACCCAGGGGGTACTGAGCTCATTTGTACAAAGCTGTCATTTACTTACGTATTACATGCATTTTTTCTGCCCTTCATTTTTTTTAAACAACGTTACATGAATGCTTACAAATTACAGCTATGTAATCAACTTGTTTTCAAACTTAATGCTTGTGAGTGAGAGTGATTTATTAGATTTTACACAATCGAATGTCCTTTCTTATCTTTACACAAATGAATTTGTGGAATTATTTGGGGTGCAGCCACTTTATTAGAGTTCTTAGTGTTGAAATTTTATTCCTAAGATGCAACATATCTTATAGTTACTCCATAGTGCACTCTAAATCCAATGTACAACCAATGCACACTTCAGAATGGATACCAGAGCAACTAAACCTCGTATACTGCTACTGATAAAATAAATTAGGTTTAATGGTCTGTAAAGTCTGATGATACTTGTTAGTAATATATTTGAAATCAATTTGAATTCTTATTCATACGTAGGTTGCTTGGTAATTTTGTGTAACAGCACAATAATAAATACTATAATAAAAGTAATACTATATTAATAATTATACTATATTAATAATACTATAATAAAAGTTTCCTGGTTTACACTACCACTGAAAAAGTTCAATTACATTTTTTATGAACTGCCATTATTCTATTCATTAAACTCATGCAAACTCATGTAATATACACGCAAAGAGCTAATATAAACCAGAAAAAAAATGTATTTGAAAAGCTTTGTTTAATATGTATTTTTTGTTTAGTATTTTGGGATGATGAATAATATACTGTGACACTGGAATTATGTATGTACAGAAATTTCTACTTAATGTCAAGATTTGGCCACTGCTTATAAAATAATATAATTATTTTTGTTATATACATATATAAAAAATATACAACTTTATACAACCAGCTTACTACAACTGGTTTAAAACAAAAAGTATTAGTTTAAAAGTGTCTAAATACGAGAATGAGATTTGATATTATTTTTAGAAGATGAATGTAAAACATAATTAAACGAACTTTGGTGATAGTATAAAATCAAGTGCAGGAGGTGCAGTGGCTTTGAGTGTTGAATGTTTGGATCATGCCTCCATGAGATTTTGTTATTTTGAAAATAATACAAATGTATATATGGTTAACATCTTTATGATGTTGATGATATGAGGTAATAATAATAATAATAATAATAATAATAATAATATATTTTTTTGTTTTTTGGTCTAGTTCTAATAACCTATTTGAACCTCTTAATGTCACTCAAGTGTTAGTGGTTTAGTGCCCTGTAAAACCCCTATAAAAAGACTCACATTAAAACATTAAAAAGGGCTGTTGAAGTAATGACCCTGCAGAATTTAGCTAACAATGTGTAGCGGAAACTGCAGTGAAGGATCGCATTGCATCAACAATGAATAAAATATTTTATTTTAGGGTGAGACAAAAGGTTCAAGGCTTTAAGGTTAACCACTTGTTTTTATCAAGTCAGGTTTGATTTCCGGAAATGACACCTATAGATTTGACCACTGCTATTTGGCCACATGCTTCTTTTAGGGGTGTATAACTGTAGAAATAATAAATATACTATTATAATATCCTTTATTAATTGTTTTCAGAAAGCCATTTAATATAAGTATGTCTCTGGTTAAACCCCTTCCTGGACAGATTAAATTTACATGGGATCCTGGGGTAATTTCCTGGTTTACAGGTGCTCCTCCGTAACTTTAGTACCATCCGGATCGACCATGTCTGTGTCTTTCTCCTTCCTCCTCTCACCAAACTAAGAGGTAGTCTGATGTAGGATGCACCATGGGAAGAAAGCAAGCTGATGCTCTGGGCAGTGTTCTGCTGAGAAACCTTGGGTCTTGGCATTCTTGGTTACTTTGACGTGTACAAACATCCTTGTCATGGTTGCAGAGTAAGTATACCCCTTCATGGTAACATTATTCCCTAATGGCAGTGTTCTCTTTCAGCAGGATAATGTGCTCTGCCACACTGCAGAAAATGTTTAGGAATGATTTGAGGAACATGATGACGAGTTCAATGTATTGACCTCCAAATTCCCAGATCTCAAGCCGATCGAGCATCTGTGGGATGTGCTGAACAATTAAGTCCCATCCATGGAGGCCCCACCTCACAATTTACAGGACTTAAAGGAGCTGCTGTTAACGTCTTGGTGCTAGATACCACAGCACACCTTCAGAGGTCTTGTGGAGTTCATGCCTCGACGTGTCAGAGCTGTTTGTGGAATCTACAAGTGGAATCTACACAATATTAGGCAGGTGGTTTTAATGTTATGGCTGATCGGTGTACAATTCAAACTGTGAGATACATTTCTTGATAAATTATTATTTTTCGTTTCTTCCTTATGGTACCCATATGTCCATGCATAATGGCATGACAATTTGTGCGAATGTACAGGTAGGTAATTTTACATTCTTGTCATGATTTATGATTTTCAAATATGTTTCCCTTTAAAATGAACCTGGGCTGAGAATCTTTATTAAATGAGAACCCCCACTGCTATTAAGAAATATGACTCCTCTTCAGATCTGCAGACTCAGGGAGAATGAGCGGAAACATGAAAAGCTCTTTTTTTACACTGATAATTATGATTAGATGCAGCAGCCCTCTGTAACAGCATACATGATAGAAGGTCAGTTGAAAGGCAGAAAATTGAGAACTTGAGGTTATTATGGACATCTGCTTTAATATAATGTCCTTCATTCATGTCTGTGTTGTTGAGACCTTTGACAAAATTACATCTGAGTTTCCTGCGTGCATGTACTCTGTTTGTACTGACTAATCAAACTAAACTTTTACATGACACTCAGCGAGCATTTAGATACTAAATTATCCATTTACTCTGCGTCAGCTCATTAGCGTGCACAGAGGTCCTGCATAGCCGACTGTTCTTAATCAAGCAGTGTTTTGTGCGTTTTCAGCTCTTTTTTGCTTTTTACAAATGAAAGCGATGACATTTTAATAGGTGGGTGTACACAGACGAGAGGAGACAATCGTGTCTCATTGAGCTCAGAGGGGCGGATTTAGACACACACTGAGTTATTAGAAACTATACAGACTCCCTCCCCCCATACTTATCCTTTTTGCTGCTGTAGGTAGGCCTGTGTTTCTTCTCTTCCTCTCCCCACATGTGCCTTCTGCTGCCACATGATGGATATGCAATGATCCCTTAAAACCACAGTGATGATAAACTAATGAATCAAGATCAGCATTAATCAAAGAGAGAAAGATGAATCGAGATGCAAAAAGTTCCCCCCGTTAATGATGAAGTGCTAACAATCTGGCGGCAGACAAGGCAAGTGAGGGGAAATTACACACCGGGGTTTCATGCATCATCTGGGAAGACATTAATATTTCACCCCCTCTCTCTGTATCTCTTCTCTGACCTGACCCCTCCCACCATGCACATTGACTCCATTTAGAGACGTAATCAAAATTCATTACCAGCCTAGCCATTCTGATGAAACATAACACACTCGCGGTTCATGAGCACAAGCACCAACGGGACACATCAGCTGTCACTCATCCAGCTCTTTGCCCCACCCCCTCCCAATGCCTTAGCATTCAGGATTTGCATTCAGAAACAGTGACATTAATTTTATATAACATATTTGATAATAATTTGCACAAGTGAGCTAATATGTAAAGTTACAAATGTTTAACTTTCCAGTCATTGCTTTTATTATGACATTATTAATAGTAAAAAAAAAAATAATAATAAAATAAAATAAAATAAAAAGGCATTTCTCATGACAGTTCTTATAAAATTTGAGTGCCATTATGTGTTAGGTGTTAGATGTCCAAGTCCTTATAGCTATTCTTGAAATGACAGGAAAGACTGGAAATTATGTGCCACAGTAATTAGGGTAACTTTAACTTTGTTTTGTGCTTACCTCATGATATTATATGATTTTTGATTCTGTAATCATAATTGGGTCCACATCTGTGAACATTATCAACAATTATCCTGCAGTCTTTCAGTTAGCTAAATAAGGTGAATTAAATTGAAAATTAAAGTGTACTCTGAAACCTACGATAAAATGCTTTATGCATAGGGAAAAAATATGTTCAATTCACTAACAACTTCCTTAAATAAAACCCTGTGAAAACATAAATCTTGTCACATCTGAAACGCCATATCACTCGATATGGTTGGCATCAGTGTTAAACCCTCTACAAATATTCACATCTAGGCATTATCTTTGAAACACACTTTCATTTGAACCTCATATTAGGTCACTCACAAAAACTGCTTTTTTTTTATCAGCTCCACAACATTGCATGACTTTGGCCCATGCCTAGTTTGAAAGATGCTGAAACCCTGGCTCATGTCTTCTGGTTCATTCCCTATCCTGTTGCATCTCGGGTAAAACCATAAATAGACTCCCAACACATTCAAAACTTACATACTCCAGTCCTTACTCATACAAAATGTTCAGCACATATTACACCCATACTACCCATCAGCTACACTGGTAACCTGTTTCACAAAGAATTTAATACAAAGTCCTACTTCTCACTTACTGAGCACTACATGGCCTCATCCCGCCTTATCTGTCTGAGCCGCTACAGGCCTACACCCCTGCTCAGACACTCAGGTCCTCCAATTCTGGTTTCCTAGTCATAAATCCTTTAGTTCCATAACCCCCAATCTATGGGATGCTGTCCCCTTAGTACACTTCTTTCTGTCATTTTAAAAGTCAGCTTAAAGCACACCTTTTCTCCCAGTACGTTTCCCTTTCGTCTTCCCAATTGTATTTGTTTCCATTCATATGTATACATGTCCATGTATACATTAGATGAAACTAATATATCTAAGCTTATAATGCTGTCCATTGTTTTCTGCTTCGAAGTTTAGTTGAGGTGGAAAGTAGAAGGTTCTGAATCATAACTACAGCATTATACACGCACAGGTTGGGTCGTTAATTATTTGATCAGTTGGAGGTGTGATAGAACAGGACAAACGACAAAAGATGCCATATGGGGTGACTTGAGGATTGGGAGCTACAGTTGTAAGTCGTTTAAGGTCAGAAGCACCTCGCCAGTTAAGTGTTCTGCATGTTTGCTGAAACCGTGTCATTCATCTAAATGAGACGGTGTTTTACTCAACTTAATTAGCTAAAAGTGACCCCAAAATCATTAAAACTACTGAAAATTTGTAGTCATGTTTCATCATGCCATGAGGTTGATAAACTTTCTGTAATCTGTGTGCTGCTACAGTGAGAGGCTGAAGAGCCACGCCTACCACAGATAAAGTGGGTGGAGCATTTAGGCCTCTGCTCCTCCCAAAACATTTCTGTCATCAGATAACTGCCAGCTCCTTTATTTATCTCTTCCTCTATCTCTATATCTGATTCTTCTACTCTTACTCATACTGCATCTCTTTTTACATCTCACAATTTGCCCTTTTTCTCTCTTTCAGCTCGTTTCTATTCTCATTTTTTCTCCTTCGTGCACATAACGTGTAGCTTCCTGTGAGAGCATGTGAGAAGGACTGAAAGGATATTATAGGTTTTTTGTATCTGTCATTTTCCTTCTATCTCCCACATGGCTACTTAATCCATCTGAATGCATAGAAGATAATGTTTTGGGCGAAATAACATAAGAGGAAAGATAGACTCCCAAGGACCAATATCTTTATTGCTTGGAGGATAAACGGATTATGTCAGCCATTTTCTGCTGCTGACAGCTTTTCTTATTAACCGATTTTATTTTTAATCTGCTGAGGAAGAAATGCGGTTTTATGTCACAATAAAACGCTGGTCACATCTAATGCTGCCCTCAAACAAACAGATTCCTCAAAGCCTTGCTGAGAAATTTAAAATAACTTTAAAGAGGTTTTTGGGGGGGAGTAGGTGGGGGGGAAGAAAACCTTTATCCACAAGCTTGTTCAACTGAGGAGTTAAAGATTCTTAAAGTGCCTCACAGTTGTATGTTGCTTTTTTTTTGGTTATACAGTAGATCTATTTATTCATTTAGATGATTGGTGTGGGGGGAAAAGCCTCCATCATGGCAAATTCTTTTGTGTGGTTCAGCCCTGTGTGTATGTACTATGTTTTTATTTTTTATTTTTATTTTATATATATATTTATTTATTCCTTTGGATATGCAACTGAGAGGCTTAATCCATATTACCTAAACAGAACACAAAGGCAAACAATAGCTAATAGCGAGAATATCAGACTACATTTCCTTCTCATATTGTAAGTGTCAACTTAATTCTCACAACAGCTTCCCCTTCATCTCTTCTATTTAATTGCTTTTTTGTTTGTTTGTTTGTTTTAGTGTTAGAACGTTGCAATATTTATTATTATTATTATTACTATTATTATATAAAGCATTTTTCTTGAAGTGGATCCTGGTGTGTGGGCACGATCTTGGTCATGTCCTGGTGTGTACCTGTGTGTGTGTGTAGCTGTGTGTGTGTGTGTGTGTGTGTGTGTGTGTGTGTGTGTGTGTGTAGCTACACTCAAATGCCAAGGATCATCTCAAATGAAAGCATTTGGGGAGATTTATGGGAAATGGTGTTGGGTATATGCGCTATCATTAACCCGAGGGCTTTCCCCCGTCTGCACCGTGCTCTCATTTCATGCTCCTGATCTGAGGGTGTGAATTAGCCATCGCCCATGGCAAAGCCGACTCAGTTACCGGCCGGACAACATGAAAGAAATACACAGAGCTGCATAAAGAATCCTCTCGAAGTCTCCCTGTTCCCTCCAGCTCTCTCCATTTCCACCTCCTTACTGCACAAGTTTGAGAGATCCGTGTCAGGTGTGTAAATGTGAGCCTGGTGTGCTCACCTCGGCACCTGTAAAGCAGAAGTGGATGAAGATTGAGTGATTTACACAATCCTGTTCTCTCTCAGGCAGGTTGAAATGCTCAGGAGTCACACAGTATGTGTAGAACTATTGTTCTCCGATATGTAGCAGATGGGTAAAGATGGAGAGAGTGTATGACTCCACTTCAGTGCCAATATATTTTAGGCTGATGAGCAAATCCAAGCGTTTATGGGTAACATTCCACTTATGAGCTGATCGGATATCTGGGTCTGAACGTTTTGGCTTCAATTATCATTTACATTATTAAAATATATATTTATAGATTTTTACATTATTGATATGATACTGTACATTCTGAACTTTTGATTTTAAATCTGACTTTAAGGTGTATGTAGAGATTAGATGACCTAAAGTCAACCAAAGCGGCGTCAGACATGCACACACGGACCTTGCCCAGTGATAAATGATGAAATAGGAAGTAACTGCCTGTTCCTCTTGGTTTTGCCGTGATTGAATGTGACCCCTGTGCTGGCTGAGTAATCAGGCCACTGGTGCAATGATGGAAACTCTCTCTTATGGTGTGTTATCACGGCTGCTCGATTTCACACTATCACCAGTCCTGCACTGGCCAATAATCATAACATGCCATATTACCCACGGCCCAACCCTGCCACCTGCTCCTGATCATGCTGGGAAACATATAAATGGAATCAGTTGCATGTTCTTGTCATTTTCTGTTGGATATGAGCACTTAACATGGCATCACCGATCATTTTCTGGGCTTTCAGTAGATCCATATAATTTGAGTCAAGAAATGTATTGTCATATGCACAAGCTTCCTTGTACTTTCTTTCAGTAGATTTCGAATAAATGTGTCTAATAGCACATAAAATAACATTAAATAGGAAAAATAAAGATTATGATTAAGATATATACACTGGCAGAACAGAAGCTGTGAAAGAGTATTTTATGTAGATTTTATATGCAAAATAGTATTCTGCTTTTGTTTGTGTGTGTGTGTGTTTATATATGGTTAGAAACAAAGTATAGTAGGGGGGCTGTCTGTGGATTAGTGAGAAGTATTCAGGTCCCTCTCTCTGTCAGAATCAGCCATCCTTCTCTGTAGTGTTCCCCTGACTTTCAGATGTTCGCATCTAATTTGTGTTTTTAATTGCGGAAGTTTGATTAAACCCAGCCCCAAGTGTTAAATGGCATTAGGCACTGCCATATGTTTGGTGGCACTATGCAGATATCCATTTCCATAATCTTTTTTTTTTTTTTTGCCAGTTTGAGGCACTCGTCTCTCCCTTTCTCCTCTGATGCTGTTGATTGCATCTGCCCTTACTTACCCATCGCCTCATGAGTTTTTTTATTTTATTATTTTTTTACCAGCGCTTGCTTTCTGTGACCTTTAATCTGAGACTTACAGAATGCTCCCGACTATCATGGTTGTCAGTTCAGAAATTGTAATCTCCTCTGAAAAGTCTTTGCAAGTGAAGCTGGATTACTCTGAGATAATTAATCATATTCAGTCACATGAAAACAAATTTTGTTTACATGTTAGGGATTACTCGCAATCAGGGAAAACGAGAGGAATTCTGCATGAAGCTCTATAAGCAAGGTGAGGAGCCTTGTGATTGGAGGAGCAACAAGCGTTGGAGGAAAATAAAGTTTGAAATGCTTGAGGGCACTTCAGGGGTTCACAACAGACTTTCTTCAGAAAACAATGGAAGTGGCCAGGTGAGTTTTATTTCCCTGAACTGAAAAGCAAAGAGGATCTTTTTAGGGTCTTTTTTGCATTCAGCGTATTTGTACTTTTTTTTTTCTTCTCAGAGACTTTTCTTTTGAACTCTGGTTATGTTTTTTCTTTCCTTGAAAAGAATACATTCTTTTCAGAAGATGGTTAAAAAAAAGAAAACATTTCCCTTTTCAATTACCCCCAGCTCCTTCACCTTCTCCATCCTATCCACAGAAGAGAAGAGAAGAGAAGAGGTGGAGGGGTCGGATTCTTTTCAACCCCCCCCCGTCTAATTCTCTCTCTAATGTCCTGGCCGCCACTTTTATGCATGAAACACAGAAGTGGATTGAAAGCATTCAGTGGGCATTCAGGCGCTGAAGAAAAGAGATCCTCAGAGCTTTATTAGATATGAAGATCTACAATAAAAATCAATTTCTGGCCTCTTTATGCAGTTTAAATGACAAAGCTTTGGCCCATTCAGGCAGCATTGTGTGGCAGAAAGTAATTTTGCAGTAGTGGGCGAGACAAGGGCCCGGTATACTTTGTGACCTACGATTGCAGATTCTAATATGATACAGACCTACTGAGATAATGGCAGGCACTTAATATCATTTGTGGAAAGGAGGGAAAAAGTTATCTTATATCTTTTGGGGGTTAAACACTTCTGGGGTAGAATACTAAACAGGCAGGTTTTCTCTGAGCAAGGCTCTCTTCTAGGCCACAAACATACAAAAAATGTGACACTGCCACAAAGTCAGGCAACATAGACAAGTCGGTGGGGTGTCAGTCACTCGTCAGTGTTGCTGATACAAAATAAGCCAGTAGCATACAAGGAATGTATGCTGATAGGCAGCTTGATGTGAGCTTTAATCTATTTTTTTTTCAGGTTGCAGTTCTAGCCATTAATAACATTTGATAGCTCCAGATCTGCAGATGTTAAAGCAACAATGAAACTTACATAAATATTCTTATTAAAAGTTGCTCATCCAAGAAATGGTGTTAGCTCCTATAGTTTTGAACTAGTGCTACACTGTGCAATTTCAGTTATTTAACACTGATTGTTACTTGTCACACTAATGTATTAAAGCTGAAATAAATCTGTCTTTAATCAGTGGTTTTAAAATGACCTCTGATGTAAACAAAATAGTTGCTGTAATCGACTTTCCAAAATACATGTATGGTAACATGAAATGTGTGGAGCTGTTAAAAACTCTGATTGAATATCTTTAGTATGTATGCTTTTGTCCACAACTGGATTGACAATTACTGATCAATGTGAAACAGGTGAATTCCCACATAGCTGTATTACACACATCCACAATACAACCACAATCATCCAGTCACACGTCACAGGATCCTATTGAAGCATCCTGATAGAAGTTATAGTCTTGAGTAGTCATAAGGTATCCATCCATCCATCCATACCGCTTACGCTTACAAACTACATATGATTTGGAAATGCCAGTCAGCCTACAGTGCATGTCGTTGGACTGGGGGAGGAAACAGGAGTACCCGGAGGAAACCCCTGAATCACATGGAGAACATTCAAACTCAGTGGTGGGATTTGAACCCCAAACCTTGACGTGTGAGGCAAACGTGCCCCCATCATAACAATAAAAACTAATTCGTCAATTCTAGATGTAGCATATAAAGAGTCTGATTCTGTTTCTCATCACACTTATTTGATAATATCAATATACAAGATTCAGCAGTCACATTTGGTGTTAAACCTTTGATATTTGTTCTTTTATTTTTTATGTAATTTACTATTAAATTCTGCACAGTTACTGTTTGGTTGAGTTACATGTCGTTACCTTTTGGACTACAGCATATTTATAAGTAATACAGATTCAGACAGCATTCCAGTGTTTTAATTGTTCCATCTGTTGTATTTCATGTTTTATTTTTATATCCAATGATATGCATGAGTATTTTTTTAAGGATATAGTTTGCACTTGGGCTTCTGACTCTTGCTCAGCTGTTGACAAAGGACAGTAAAAGTGAAACACAAATGCTATAGAGAAAGTCTTGCTCCAGAGAGAGCCTGCAGCGCTTATCAGGTGTAAGAGGCAGCTCTGTTAATAGCATAATTTGATAGGGGGAGAGCGGCCTGCTCCTTCGTGCTACAGATGTAATCGGAACAATTTTAGTACAAAATTAAAGGTGAGTCTGAGCTCATGTTAATATTAGACACATGGAGAATAGGGTTTCAGCCACCTGCCATGACAAGCACTTAAGAAATGCTTTAGAAGTATATACAGACTTTTCTCTCCTCGCTAGTGCCAGATATCCTGCTACAATGAAAATCACATTATCAGCCTTTAGTATGAGAACTGGTCTCAGCGAATACTAAACATTTTTCTCCATTCTTTCTCTCTCTTTTTTTTAAATCAGTTTTCAGACATTGGTAGGCTGTGAATGCCAGGCCTGCTTCCATTATTTCATGTTACAGTGTTGTGATTCTCTTTCTGAAAAGTCCTTTATGTTATTTTATATTCCACAGGACATATAAACTTGATTGTTGCAACTGACTGACACCCAGGAAGCGTTTTTGAGTTTGGAAATGAACTCTTGAAGTTTCACTAATGAAATAAGACTTTGCCTGTGGTGGTATCTCTCTGTGAAGGAGACGTGGTGATGAATCGTCGCAGTGAAGTCCATCTTCAAGGTTAGAGGAATAAATATCAAGAGATGACTTCTGGCCTCCATCTCAGCACACGGTGACTCTGCTACAGAAAAAGCGATTGTTTTATTTTAAGTCCTGTCGCCAAGACAAGCTCTTATTTCAAATTAAACTTTCAAGGTCTCTGAGTCATTTATTCGTGTCGAAAGAGAGGCAGAATGAAATTCCGAGTAAATGTTATAAATCCACAGCGGACATAAAAGATGACAATGACATTTTCACGGCTCTCCTCCATGACGACTGGCATCGTTTGTTCACAAGAAATATCCAAGACTGCCTGACTCCATTCAGTGACTTAAGAGATGGAACAAATGCAGCTTGAAAGGCGAATGTTTTGCCACTTTTGTCTTGGTGCCTGCTTTTTTCAGGTACACGTTACACTGCATTAAGAGCCCTCAGGAAAACGTAGTGCACTAAGCAATGAATGTAAGAGCTGATCGTGAAACAGATGGCCTTGATGCACTGATAAGCAGTTTGTGGTGTCTTGATGTCTTGAGTAGAGTTATCACTCTTAGCTGACTTTGGCAGAAAAATAAATAAAAATCTTCCAATACCCCAGAGTTTCCAACCAGCACTAACTGGAAACAAAGATGCTATTAGAGAGCTTAGTCACTATCTTCCTTTTGCACTACACCTCCCATGGCACCCCACTCTCCAAACAAGGCAGCTTATTTATAACGTTATTTATATATTTATTTATTATTGCATTCCTTTTCTCTTCTTTTTTCCAAAAAAAATATAACACCTCCTAAAAGGATTACGTTCTTCAGGAGAAATCAAATAATTATCAATGCTTCTGCTGGTTTAATTTGCCATGCATTCTCTTTTTCTCCAGTGCAAACCTTATTAAGCAGCGTGTTTGAAGGGAACACTGGATTTTATTCAGCTGATAATGTTTGTCTAACAGGCTAATGGCTCAGAAGAAAAGGAAAAAGGTTCTTTTCAGGGTTTGCTTTCCACAGAGAATTAGCTACATGCAAAGGAGGAGTGTATAGTCTGTCGTTTTTAGACAAATAGAGCATGATGAAACCTAAGGATGAAAAGGTAGAGAATAGTATAACACTTGTTATACAATGAGACCATTATCATGATCAATTAAGCACAGAAACAGTTATATTTGACAGCAGTGGTTAAAATAAACCAAACACCACTTTGGTGTGTCAGCAGATAGGATTGCTCTGATTTGCTACATATGGATTCTATTTGTTTCGATCCAATAAAGCAGTTAGCACAGCTGATTTATTAAAGGACTGCAAAAACAGGATTGCTACTCGTATAGCGTAATCTTCCTCACAGAATGCAACATTGTGTCCTTTTTAAACCATGTATGTTTCTGCGAGAACACTTCACCATGCTAGTAATAGGATGTTATTGTCCGCTATAAGGTTTAGAGTTCAGATGCATTTTAAAAGCTTTACTTTTTGTAAGCGACTGTAATAAATTGAAGTAGTTACCATTTGTACAGTCATATAATATCAATGGTTTCTAAAACAAACATGAAAAGAGATGGCCCATAACCTGTCAGTAAATAATCATAGACAACATTAAGTGACTCTTGTGCATGACAGTGCTATATGAAACAAACACATAGAAACAATGTGCGACAATTAACCCATGTCAATAATATATATGCTAAATAGAAATATAATGACAGATTTATCCATAAATGTAAAAACACTAACTCAGTGATGTGCATTACATATAGTAATGCATTACATAGTCACTAATTGGCACCCTTGGTAAATATGAGCAAAGAAGGCTGTGAAAAATTGTCTTTATTGTTTAACCTTTTGATCTTTAAAAAAATGTACAAAAATACTCTGTTCTCATGGATATCAAACAATTATCTTTGTTAAATATAGGTGTACAACAATTATTGGCACCCTTTTAGTCAACACTTTGTGCTACCTCCCTTTGCCATGATAACAGCTTTGAGTTTTCTCCTATAATGCCTGATTAGGTTTTAGAATACATAGCAAGGAATTGGAGACCATTTCTCCTTACAGAATCTCTATAGATCCTTCAAATTTCGATGTGCACTCCTCTTCAGTTCACCCCACAGGTTTTCTATAGGTTTCAGGTCAGGGGACTGGGATGGTCATGGCAGGACCTTGATTTTGTGGTCAGTAAACCATGATTGTGTTGATTTTGATGTATGTTTTAGATCATTGTCCTACTGGAAGATCCAACCACGGCATATTTTAATCTTTCTGGCAGAGGCAGACAGGTTTTCATTTAATTCATTTAATGTGTTGATAGTTGGCAGAAAAACAGTCCCTAAACATTAAAGAGCCACCACCAATTAACTGTGGGCATGAACATGTACTTTTCCATATGGCTACCTCGCTGTGTGCGCCAAAACCACCTCTGGGGTTTATTGCCAAAAAGCTCTATTTTGGTTTCATCTTTCCATAGAACCCGATCCCATTTGAAGTTCCAATAGTGTCTGGCAAACTGAAGACGCTTTTGGATGAGAGTAGAGACTTTTTTTTCTAGAAATGTTTCCAAATAAATTGTGGTGATGTAGGTGACTTCAGATTGTAGTTTTGGAGATTTTCTGACCCCAAGATGGGTCTAACTTCTGCAATTCTCCAGCTGTGATCCTTGGAGATTTTTGGTCCCTTGAACCATCCTCTTCACAGTGCGTTGGGAGAATATAGACTCATGTCAAATTCCAGGTTGATTCATAAAATTTCCATTTGACTGGGACTTCTTAATTATTGCCCTGATGGTGGAAATGGGCATTTTCTATTGTGCTATGTTCTTATAGACATTTCCCATTTTGTGAAGCTTCACAACCTTCTGCCACACATCACAGCTATATTTCTTGGTCTAACCCATTGTCATGAATGACTAAAGGAATTTTGTCATTACCTCACATTTATACCATTAAAACAGGAAGTCATGGTTGAACAATTTCCTGTTCCTAGTCACCATGGTGTACTAAAAAAATACATTAAAAATCATCAGTGGGAATATACTTCAAATATATTTTTCTCATATGAATTCATATGGGTGGCAATAATTGTTAAATATATATATTTTTGGATAAACCTGTGTGGTGTTTGCAATTGTTTGATATCCATGAGAGCAGAGTACTTTGATGGATTTTTTTTAACAAAAGATCAAAATTGTTAAACAATAAAGCCAAATTTTTCACAGCCTTCTTTGATCATATTTACCAAGGGCACCAATATTAGTCAAGGGCATTGCATCTTCATCTCATCATCTCATCCTCAACCGCTTATTCCTTCTTCAGGGTCGCGGGGAACCTGGAGCCTATCCCAGGAGTCATCGGGCAC
>JAOUWY010000030.1:20962760-20975727 GCA_025728095.1 Prietella phreatophila
GGCACTCCTCACGGAGTGCCAAGAGTCCTCCCCCTTTCATTGGCGGCCCCGGGCCCCCGGGCAGAATGTTCCATGCAGCGCCAGGACGAAACTGCCCTATGTTCTTGGCGGAGCTGGTGAGCGGAGCACTGTTCTTGGCTAAACAGGGGAGCAGCGTGACATCCTCAGGAGAGTAGAAAAGCAGAGTGATGTCCTCTGGAGAGCAGGGAGGCTGAGCGGCATCCTCAGATGAACAGGGAGGCTGGGCGGTGTCCTGAGCTGAACAGGGAGGCTGGGCGGCGTCCTCAGCTGAGCTCTGAAGCTGGGCCATGGCCGGGTCCTGGACGAGGGACAGGGCCTGAGCGAGGGACATGGCTGTGGTGTCGGGAACACGAGTCGCGGCTGTGACTGGGACCTGGGACGTGGCTGTGACTGGGACCTGGGACATGAAAGGGACGTGGACCTGGGACGTGACAGGGACATGGACCTGAGACTGGGTCTGGACTTGAATGTCATGAGCTTGAGACTGGGTCTGGACTTGGGCGTCATGAGCTTGAGACTGGGTCTGGACCTGGACGTCTTGAACTTGAGACTGGGTCTGGACCTGGATGTCTTGAACTTGAGACTGGGTCTGGACCTGGATGTCATGAGCCTGAGCCTGGGTCTGGACGTGGACATTGTGAGCTTGAGACTGAGACTGGACTTGGACGTTGTGAGCTTTAGACTGAGTCTGGACTTGGACCTCGTGGGTTTGAGGCTTTGATTTTTCTGAGCTTTCTAGTTCCCGCGTTTTGGCAGTCAACTCCTTCAGTCGATTCAGTGCCTCATCTCAAACTGTCCTGGTTTGGGTGAGTTGAGCTTCCCACTCGGACAGAGTGCTGCGTACCCCCTCCAGTTCCAGCTGCAGTTGGGTCACCTTTTCCTCTAGTTGATCCTGCATTGTGATCAAAATTCGTTTCCGGATTAACTCTTCTTTCAGCTGGACCATAGTGTCCAGTAATTCGACCTCCGCCAACGAGCCTTCCTCAGTAGTGCTGACCTGAGACGTTGCAGGGACTGGAGACTTGGCTTGGACCGGAGACGCGACTAGGACCGGAGATTTGGCATGGACAGGAAACTTGACTTGGCTGGGACTGGGAGTCTGACTGGAGCTCTCTCTGCTCTTCTCCCTTCTCTGTTTCGCCTGCACATAGTACACATGGAGAAGAGGCTCAGCATGAGTCCTCCAATTACTTTCCCGCAGCACTTTATCCAAGTTATACCTTTGCCCTGGTTCTCCGAATTCCTCAAAAAATAAGTCCAGAAACAACCGAACATCCCCCTGCACTCCGGGTCTCTCAGCCACTAGTTGTCATGCCCAGGTGCGAGCAGAACCCAAAAAGCGAGACATGATGAACAAGATGAATTGTCCTTCTGTGGGTTTTGGGTCGTGCAGGCTGACAAAATATTGCTGACATTCCATAATGAAATAGTCTGGGTTATCCTGGCTAGCATACCGCGCAGACAGGTACTCCGGGGTCTTCTGTGCGAACCGCATGGAGTCAAAAGCGGGGATACTTAACGTGGTTGTAGGTCGGCGTTTCTTCCGTTCTCACGCTACATCCATGATGTGGCGGTTCAATCTGTGACGCGCCGTACAGCTCAGGAAGCAGTCAGGATGCAAATGCAGTGAAGAACGGTGATCTTTATTTACAGTGAAGGGTCCAATAAACAAAACCAAAACAAGAACATAATAACTTAGCTATGCTAACTTTACTAGCAGTGCTAACGCTAGTGCTTAATGCTAAAGCTAAGACATAAATGGAAACAAAGAGTACTATGGATGTCTACGAGAGTCTACGAATGGCCACGAGAGTCTATGAATGGCTATTCATACATACGTATTTAACCCTATTGAACCGCGCCGTGTGGAGCACGGCACCCGGTATATACAGAGTTCCCGTCATCAGTCCAAACAGCTCGCAGCTGTGCGCGATTCCCACACACACCCACACATGACCCTATGACCTGACGGGACGAAGACCTGACATCAGCGCAGCAGCGCTCGATGAGCGTCACTGATCCGGGAGGGCTGTTACAACGCGGAAGGAGTCCGCGCATGCGCAGTAGCGCTCAATGCGCTCCACTGCTCCGGGCGAACTGTGACACAGCGTTTTTGTAAAAATGAAACCGTACTTTGAGCTGAAAAACAACGCATTCGCTGGGTTAAAATTAACAACCCAACTTGACGGGTTAGTTTAGCCCAAAATGTTTCTGTCCTTTATTTACCCATTGGGCTAAAAATAACCCAATTTGGGATGTTTGTACCCTAGTGCTTTTAGAGTGTGAGAAATGCAAAGTGAATCTTGGAATGGGGGTACTTGAACAACAATTGGAACAACCTACAAGAAAATGGTGGAAAAGATAAGTAAAAAAAAGGTTACAACACTGACATGCAAAGAAATATAAATGTAAAATAGAGAAAATGGTCTAAATGAATAACTGAAAATTGTATTAAAAGTTCCAATGTAGGAAACTCTCTTATAATGTACTTATTTATCGTATTTGTATTGTATAGTGGCAATAGTTAAGTTAGATGTGAATGTATCATAGAAGAACTGTCTGTCTATGAGTGAAGGCCCAGATAAACTTGCTCTGAATTATGTGGAATATAAACGCATTCAAATATTTGCCTTTGGGTTCATTCATTCATCTTCAGTAACTACTTTATCGTTTTATCCTGGTCAAGGTCGCTGTCTTTCTTTTATTCTTACACATTTTAAAAACTCGTCTAGCTTTTAACCTACACACTTGATGTCAACAATTTATCTTCTACAAGTTTGCTTTATAGTCCTCTAATGCATTCCACACCTCCTTCCTCCCCACCTTCTCTAACTCTTACTTTTCATCTGATTTTTTTCTTAAGATTCATTAATTTTACCTTTATGTGAATCACACAGATCATGCATATGACCCAGAGAGTCGCTGAAAACAACACTGTTGGGATCTCTGTAATTAAACACCCAGAGAACATTAGGACTGGCCTTGAATGGGCTGCAGCAGTTGATAGTTTGCTGTCGCTATGCTGTTCAGTCTGATGTATGCACTGAGCCTTCGCTACCCTGCTGAGACTTGCCATATTATTATAGTAACACAGAAGTTTTCAACCCAACAGAATAGGACAAATTTTCTAAGAAATGAGGATAAGGACATGTACTCTGCGTTACCCCCACTGACAGACTTACAAATGATACAGACTTACAAAAGACTTACCTGAAAATAGTTTTTCATGTCATAGATTTATCTTATTCGTGTGTGTGCAGATGACACACTGTGTGTGCGTGTGTGTGTGTGTGTGTGTGTGTGTGTGTATGTGTAGGGAAGCACCTGCTCTTCTTTTGCTTTGCTGGATGTATCGGTGTGAGTGAAGGAGCTTTGGAGCGTGGTGCAGCTGTAGGAGGCTGATGAATCTCATGTTTCTGTAGGGAGTTTCTGGGACTGTACTGTCTGCGTCTAGGGCTCTGTACCATGACTGGACTACGACGCATCTTTCTAGCTGAAGAAAAACCCAAGATCAGAACTCATCAGACATAAACCATTCACGGTAACTTAAGGCCCGTTCACACCAGTAATGATAACTATTTTAGTGTCCACACCAACACACGATATCATTTTGTTTATTTGAAGCGTGCGCTGCAGTTATGTCATTTAAAGAGCTTGAGCTCTTTAAAGCAGGATGGATTCTGAATTGGCTGTCAATGTCTTTCTCGTTCATTTGCTGGGGAAAAAAGCGTTCTCAATGTGATTCCGATTATATCGTTTCTCTATGTCATGATCGTTATGGTTGTGGTGTGAATGGGCCTTTAACAATGTGATCACTAAGGCCTTACCATGGTGCATTATGGTTATTAGATTTTTAACTATAACACAACCACAGTTAATAGTAAAAGTAAACATATGACAAACATAACATGCATACATTTTTGTGATGACTGTGCATGGTGTATGTGCTTAACTGACTTAGAAAGTATTTGTGTGCGTGCATATAATATAAGTGGACTGTGTGCGTCTATTGTGTGGTGTGTGTGTGTGTGTGTGTGTGTGTGTGTGTTCTTACCCAGCACGTGTGTGTTAGGTGTAGATTTTCCCTGGCTCGTCTGCAGCTCCCTCACTCTTTGCTTTAGCTTGTCCTCCAAGTTGTTTCTCAAATCCTGCAACTGTGACTGACTCCTAAATGCCTGTCCTCGCTCATAGATTAGACTCTTCAGGGACTGAGTAGAGATTCCCTTAGTGCCCTGTACAACACAACAATGAATTTAACTAACAACATGGCTTCAGTACACCATTTAGCACAATGCACAGCAAAATAGTGACAATGACTGAGCTGTAAACACATTCAGTAAGTGGCTATGCAATGTACATATGTTATATACACTATGTTCACGAGCAGACTCTGCAACAATGTTATTTCTCAACACCCTACTGCCTCCCAATGCTCACCTGGGCTAGTCAAACACCTAACCCAGTAAGACTCAGCACCACTGCACACCTGCTCTTTACATAGCTGCACCAGACACATGGAACTTGTTTTTGCTGCCAATAGCGCTGCTATACTTGTACTGCTACATTACACAATAGCTTACAGTTTACAGCCCATGTCCTGTCTTGCACTTGTCTCACACTGTTGTGTATTTCACTTTATGTAGTCTTGCATACTGTTCCGTGTTGCACCGCGGTCCTGAAGAAACAACAGTTCGTTCCAACGTATACAAGCAATACAGAGGAATGACAATAAAATCCCATGTGACTCGACTTGACTTGATATATGTACTGTGCAAAATATTATACGGTGTATCGAAGTCCTGATGCACTTCCGCTTCACTTATAGGATGTAGTTTTGCCCTGAAATGCCATTTAATCATTCCATCAGGTATTTAACAAAAGGTTTTTGCTACTCAGTCCAGCAGTTCATTATTAACTTATGATACTTGTTAACAGTTTTAAATTGTTTAAATTATTTATTACATATTGTGTATCTACCTTTCTTAGTCCCATCTTCTCCAGCCGCTTCTGCAATCTTTTCTTCACGATGGATCGGAAATTCTTCCCCTGCGCTGGGATTCCTCTCACTGGTTCTACTCGGGCTGACACTAACTCTTCAACTGACACGACACGAATGCAAACAAACGTTTGAGTACCTTCCAGAGGTTGTTATTTTTTTGTTTGTAAAGTGTTAATTGGTTTATATGGTTAATAAATGTGGCTAATATTTGGCAAAATCATACTCTCTTCCTTTTCATCATCTCCTTCTTCGTCTAGAGAGTTCTGAACAGCCATTATCGGTAGTGGCTCTACAAAAATAAAAACAAAAAACAAAGAAGGAAGGTGAATAGTGCTTATGCAACAGGTGTCATAGTTGTAGCACTAAGGATTACCACGATGTAGCATTTAAGCAAAAACTGATATTTTCACAAAAATGATTATTATTATTTTTAAGCATGACAGTTAGCTTTTATCATGCCATTCGGTCACATAATAAAACAATTATAGATAATTTTATTTATTTATTTTTACATGTCTAAGAACATTAACTTCTTGTAATTCAGTATAGCCAAAATGTCCGTGGTCAGTTACCTGACAGTGATCTGGACATCAGCTTCTTTATCTGAAACGAAGAATAAAACAGTTCTTGTGGAATTCATCTTTAGGACCAAACGTCACATATAAAATGATGGAAAAGATAGGATAACATTGTCAGGCAGGACAGTAACTTCAGTGCTATCGTTACTTAAAATCAGAGTCCTCACCTTCTTTTTCTGGGAGTGAATGAGCGTGTCTCTCTGTCTGAGCTGAGAGGAGAGAGAGAGAACCTGCTGCTTCAGCAAGTGCACACTAGAACTAGTGCTTTCCTCCACTGACAAGGCCTTCTGCAGCCTGATATTTTCACTTTCCAGCTATTAAACATACACACACAGTGCAATTATGACATTGTCCTAATGCACTAGATCCGCAATAGACCCCTTCTGAAAGACGGTGTTGTGATATAACACTTGCCTAATTTTCTCATAATTGCTGGTAATTTCACAAATCATGTACTCTCACCTCCTCTTTCTCCTGCTGATGTCTGTTCTGCAGCTCTTTTATTTTCATCTTCCATTTATTCTTCTAAAAGACACAGAACATTCTAGACCTGATCACCTTTTCTCATCATGCTGAAAAAAACATTCAAGCTGAATAATCTGAATATTCAAGGTTGCGGTGGCCACATGGTAAGAAGAGAATCCCAGTAACTTTCTCCAGCACCTGGGAGATACGATAATTGCTGCCGCTGCTTGACTCAACTTGCGATCAATCTCACATTCACATTCATCTCATTACTCATAAACAAGACCCCAAGATACCAAAACTTCAACATTTCTTCAAATGGAATAAGAGAGCACAGCAAAAAGTGATAAAACAAACCTTCTGAACCATCTGCTCCTTCAGCTCTCTGATCTTCTTTTGTTCTTTCTGAAATTCATCCTTACCCCTTAGATTAGACATGTTTCTCTCTCTGCTCTCCAGCTCATGGAGTTTCTACACATACAGCACAACACATGCAATAAAGAATGACTAAATATATACCTAGAAGTATTTATGAATACATGAAACAAATATGTGAAAATGAACAAAAGAAAACTGATTTCTTGCCTGATCTTCAATGATCATACTGTACGTACATATTGTACAGAAGTCCACGTTGAGGTAATTTTTGACTCTTTTATTTATTATTATTACTAGGCTTCTGAAACTTCTGAAAGCCAGTGTAACATGTCATTTTTGTCAGGCCTTACTAGACCAATCACATGATAATGAGTCTTTATTGGGCACGTATACATTATAGCACAATGAAATTCTTTTCTACACATGCCAGGAATTTGGGGTCAGAGCACAGGGTCAGCCATAATACAGCGTCACTGGAGCAGAGAGGGTTAAGGGCCTTGCTCAAGGGCAGCGTGGCAGTGGCAGCTTGGCAGCACCGGGGCTTGAACCCATGACTGTCCAATCAGTAACCCAAAGCCTGGCAGTGTTGGGGCTTGAATCCCCGACCTTCTGATCAGTAACCCATAGCCTGGCAGTGCTGGGGCATGAATCCCTGACCTTCTGATCAGTAACCCATAGCCTGGCAGTGCTGGGGCATGAATCCCTGACCTTCTGATCAGTAACCCAGAGCCTGGCAGTGCTGGGGCATGAACCATATTTTCTCACGTTAGAATTTACTATAAAGCTTTGATAATTCGGACATTACTCTTTTTTAAGACTCAAAATGTATCGTGAGTGTGCAATTTTGTGCATACAGTTATAAGAAATATAACCAGCATTATTTATTATAAAATGTGTGATAGCCTGGAAAAAACATCAGAAAACCAATGTTCTGACCAGAATTTCATTTTATGTCGACAATGTATTTTGACATCTCTCCTGTAAGAAAACAGAAATATGTCTGGCAAAATGGTTTGGCAAAAACCTTACATTCACCGTCTGCCTGCAATCCTGTTGGGTAACGAGTAGGTTTAACAAACATAGACGTCTAAACACTTAGTCTGCCTAAACATGTCTAAAAGCTTGCTAGTGAAATATTGATTCCTTCAAGTAAGAAATGCCACGATTTTTGATTAGTTTAACACTATACATTACCATCGCAAAAATCATTTCAGTTTGTAATCAATATTGGCATCCACCAATTATCCTGACTGGTTAACAGCCATATATGGACGTACTATGTAGTATGTGCCTTGGGATGCAGCTATACCTTAGTAGAAACTCCCGGTGTTCCAAAACCTTTCAAAGGCACTGCACATGATATAAATACGTTTACATTCTTATGGTTATACATAATATAAATTGAAACTGTAAGACAATATTGTGTATTGTTGAGCATTATATTGTACAAATACACAGTTTGCTGATGTTGCAAACTCACCAGCTGATCTACTGACTAGAACAAAATCAGAGAGACAGTCTGAATACTACATTTTGTGTTGTGTTCAAGTTCCATGGGTAAAGCACTGACCAGTAGTAACAATTGTTCCGTCTTATTCTAGATCTGAGTATGTGGTGTTATTTATGAACCTGAGTTTCTCGAGCACGTCGCTCGTGATTGTATGTTCTGGATTAAATAGAACCAGGCAGTGACATTTATTTTGTAGTTTAACTGGAGACAGTGTATAGACGTTTATGTTAAGCTTCTGCTGTTTGAATGAAGTCTATGTCTAAAGCGTTGTGGATTATGTTAATAAAGAGTCGATCTGCGCCTGCACCCTCGTCTTGAGTCTGCCTCTGACTACAACCCTGTGCAGTCACAGAGACAGGTGCAAATGCAGCGGGAAAGCAAGACCTCGCGCTTGCAGGACAGTATTGGCAACATCTGGAAAGTTGCTAAGATTTGTCCAAAAAGTCACTAGATTTGTCACTAGGCAACTTTTTCAAAAAATTTAATAAAATAAAAAGGTGCTAAAGGGGTCTGAAAAGTCGCTAAGTTGGCAACACTGGTCTGCACTGACAGCTAGATAAAAGGCGGGCTAAGCTCCGCCTCTCCCCAGCAAAAAGAAAATGCAGAGCAAGAGGGAACTCAGGGCTTTTCGGTTATGCACATTCTATTTGAAAAGCAATAAAATACATGAGCACCCAAATGATGCTCTTTCTGTGTTTTTTTTTCTTGAAAACAATTTGTGTCCCCCTTCCAATCTTTCCACCCATATTTAGAACCACTGCTCTACAGCATTTCTTTGCATTTGTCTAAAACTTTTGCACAGTACTGTATATAAGCCCTTATTAAGAGAAAATTAAATATTTTTGTAGATATATTTACATATTTTAATAGAATAAGACAATTTAATGCTGTGGTAGCTCTTAACTGGACCCGGTAACCCTTTTCTACAGTAAACCGAACCCATGAAACTTAGCCTTGACTTATTTTTTGTGAAGAACATCCATCCATCCATCTCCTATACCTCATTCTTTTTAGGATCACGGGGAACCTGGAGCCCCTAAAGAGGAGCATCAGGCACAAGGCGGGGTACACCCTGGACAGAGTGCCATTCCATCGCAGGGCACACTCACACACCCATTCATACACGATGGACCCTTTAGACATGCCAGTCAGCCTACAATGCATGTCTTTAGACTGGGGGAGGAAATCGGAGTACCTGGAGGAAACCCCCGCATCATGGGGAGAACATGCAAACTCTGCACACAGGGCCACAATGGGAATCGAACCCCTGACCCTGAAGGTGTGAGCCGAACATGCTAACCACTAAGTCACCGTGCAGCCCCTTGTGAAGATCATGTAAAAGAAAAAAAATTAATTGAGTTCACATGCTACAATGCCCCCACACATTTATGTCCTTCATACGATGTTTGAGTCAATTTGACAGAGACACAGAAACATTAACAGACATACACAAACATGCGGGGACACACACACACGGAGAGAGAGAGAAAGAGAGAGAGAGCACACAGCTAAAGAGAGAGACATACACACACATACAACTGCTACATTGTAAGCTACATCCAAGCACCAAGAAGTCGTCTGCTCTCCTTTCCCGCGGTCTTTACACTCTGTATGGTGGGAACCTGCACAATAACATTTCTATCACAATCCAAGAACACTTTGAGAGCAGAAATAAAGAGACCATACCATAAGACACAAACCATACATCAAAAGGGGAAAAAAAGCTGAAATTCTGATATATCATGCTTTATTCATGTTTTTACCTCAAATCCAAATGTATTCAGTGTAAAAACCAAAGAATTGGCCTTTTTATGTCAATACTTTCAGAGGGGACTGTACATCTGGGTGCAGTAATGGCTGCAATGCTACCCCATTTGATGACTAGTGTGCCAACAGATAAAGCGTTTGCCTGTTTTTGGGGAATGACAAGTTTGAATAATTAAAATGCCATAATAAACTGTTGCCAGGAGTCCAAGAGAGCATAATTATATATTATATGTAAGCATCGGGTTGAAAAGGTACACGGGACGTTAGACTTTGCCCTTACCAGTTGGTTGTTGTCATGCGATAGTGGAGAACTACACCTACAGAAGTGGGTGGGGAGGCTACACATGTAGAGCCATAACCCAGAACTGCAACACAATTTTAAGATCCCATCACTCTTCTCCAAAATGTTACAATCAATCTACATATCTTAGCAATTAAATGAAAGTATACATTCTCAGTTAGTAGTAAGCATCTTAATTTATTTATTTATTACAGTTTTCAGTGAAGTTAACACTTTTAGAATTTAAAAATTAAAATGCAATTATACAAAATGAAAAAAATAAACTTTGTTTTATTATAAAGTAACTTAGATGTTGTAAAAAGAATGTTTACTATTTGATACCATATATATACACATTATTTGATTACTTTGGAAAGATCTTAACATGGTTCATGAATTTCAGAAACTGTTCTCTTATTTCTTTGGTTCTTACTCCATAAATAATTGGATTAAAACAGCTTGGAAAAAGCAAGTACATTGTACTCAGGAAGACACGGCTGGAGGGAGAGAAGTTGTTTCTTATTCTATATGACATAAAGGCAACTAAAGCAAAAGTCAGACTCACTGTCATGACAATTATATGAGTAATGCAGGTGTTAACAGCCTTTAAACATGTTTTTCCAGATCTTAGGACAGATGAAAGTATTGCTATATATGATATTGTAATGAAAATAAAATCAGCAGTCATTGTAAGAAAAACAGCCAAAAGCCCCAGTGCATTGTTAATGGAAATATCCCCACATGCCAGCTGAACCAATGCCATGTGTTCACAAAAGCAATGATCTATTTCATTTGTTTCACAAAAAGTCAGTTTTCCAGCCCAGGAAACCATTGTGGTAATTAAGAACACATTTCTGATAACTGGAAAAATAATGAACTTTAGAAAATTGGTTATTCCCATGTATTTGTGGTAATATAGAGGTCTGCATATAGCAAAAAAACGATCCAGAGCCATCCAAAGCAGAATAGTAGATTGAAATGTACCAACACAATGAATGCAAAACATTTGCACCAAACACCCCACAAGTGAAATTCCTTTCCAGTTAAACAAAAAACTAAGCAGCATATTTGGTACATAAAATATTGGCAAAGACAGGTCCACAACTGCCATAAGACCAATTAGTATACACATAGGTGAGTGAAGAGCCCTCTGAGATATAATTAAATATATGAGTGTAAGGTTTGAAGTAGAAGACAATAAGAACATAAGAAGATAAGGAATGGATAGAATGGGCCTCCATTCTCCCAAATCATGAAAACCAGTAAGTGTAAAAGTTGTAAATGAAATATTTTGTACAGAAACCAACATTGTCTTTCTAAGAATTCAGATCTGCCACCTCATATGTAAAGTTATGAACAGCCTGGGATGGATAAAAATGGTAGATACAGTTCTAATTTATTTATTTATGTATTTATTTATTTGTTTGTTTTACTATATCTTGTTAATATGTTAATATATCCTGCAAGCTGCACAGTTCATTCAGGAAATCACCATTATCATAAAATATTGTATTCCAAATTATATAATTTCATTGTAGTATATTTGACAAAACTATTACAGAAATACTATTATTGCTCCCAATAATTTTAAAATAACTAATACATATTCACCTAGAATAATCTTATGCCCATTACACAATTACAATTAAACATTGTGTACAGTTGTCTAAGGAAACAAAAACACCATTTTACATTGCTCATCTATTAAATATTTCCAGCTAAAAAAGAAAAAAAGTTAACTTGAATAAAAACAAAATTAGTCAAAATTACTTTTTGTAATATTGATGCATAGATGTGCCTCTAATAATTGGTTATCATGCATTCTCTTTTGCTTTTATTAGTCTTGGTCTCTATATACTATTTTTGCAGTCCCAAGTGGGTCTATCCTTTCTTTAGAATCTTCTAGGTGCATGCTTACCCTCCCATCCACACATTCTGTATTTCATCATCTGTACTCTGTTCCTGTCTCAAAATAAGCCTACCATAGTTATATAGGTTTGAAATACAGTTGCAATCAAAATTATTCAACATCCATTGCAAATCATGTTTATTGTCAAAATGTACAGACTTTCAGCTGTTTTCAATGAACATGCAATTGAAATAGCTCAACACAATGAATGCTTCAAATGGTTACTGAAAATGTAACTTATAATGTTCAAAATTATTTAACCATTCATGGCAAGCATCTTTAGTACTTGGTAGAGCACCCTTTTTCCATTATGACCTGTTAAAAATGAGATGCATAGCCAAACAACAGTTTCGGGCAGCGTTCCTGAGGAATCTGAGCCCATTCAACATGAGTAATGACCTCCATTTCAGTAATATTCTTGGGTTTGTGTGCTGCAACCGCTTTCTTCAAATCCCACCAAAGATTTTCTATGGGGTTCAAGTCAGGTGACTGTGATAGCCCTATAGAATCATCCAGGACTACTTCTGCAACCAAACCTTGGTGGAATTTGAGGTATGTTTGGGATCACTGTCCTGTTGGAAGGGCCAATGATGCCCAAGCTTCAGCTTCCTCACAGATGACATGACATTTTCCTGATACGTCAATGAATCTATATTGCCTTCCATACGCTGCAGGTTCCCAGTGCCAGGGGATGCAAAGCAGCCCTATGCTAGACAGTGGACAGAATGTTTTTTCTTCATTCTTCTTCCTTCAGACATACTGCTGACCCATCCTGCTGAAAAGTTCCAGTTTTGTTTCATTACTCCACAGAACAGCATCCCAAATTCTCTTTAGTATATTTATATGATGTTGTGCCAATTTTTCTTGTGCTTTTGTGTCAGTAGTGGTGTACATCTTGTAGTTCTGGCATGGAAACCTTCTGTGTTTAATACGCTCCTTACTTTGCTCACTGAAACCTCAGTGGCTATTACCACACTGACTATGTTTACATGGACAGCAATAATCTAATTATTGAGCTTAATCTAAGTAAGGTAATAATGTGATTAAGGTGTTTACATGA
>JAOUWY010000030.1:21016467-21028189 GCA_025728095.1 Prietella phreatophila
AAAACAGTAGAGGTCAACATGTTGATTTGGTTTATTGGCATCGATAACTGATTGCTGGATCTATCGATTATCGGCAAAAATCCACTGTTGGTTTTTCCCGGGTGCATCCGGAGCGGCTGAGAAGGGTCCGCTGACATTATACAAAACGGGCATGACCTTTAGAGGCGAAAAAAACAATCACTGACAAATTTTGTCGTGTTATTTGAAGCGTTTTTCATTCATTTTGTATGTCTCTATTTTTGTTATTCGGACTGTTACTTTTGGTTCAGTTTGGGTTTATATCTTTCATTTTTATTATTTTCTTTATATATATTCATTTCATAAAAAATGAAATGCAGCACATTTTCATGGTACTGTCAATACTGTTTATTTGTGTAATAAGTTCAGCCATATTTTACTTTGAGTGTCATGTTTTCATTCAGTATCAATTTTAAAAACTATCAGTTGATTAATCGATAATAGGCAGGTACAAGCAACGTCGTTATCGGTATCTGTAAAACCCATTAGCGGTCTACAGTACCTCTAACATACAGTAGGATCCAAAATTCCGAGACTGCATTGAAAATCTGATCTAAAACGAATCATAGGGTTTTACATGAACTTGTGGAGTAAAGGCCAGCTCGAGTGTACACTGTCAATAAAGCAAACAGGGGGACGTATCAAATACTAAGAAACTCTGAAATTCATTTAAATATTTCACTCATTCTACTCTTCACTCAATAAAATACATTGTAATGAAAATTGTTGTATTCAATTAGAGAAATATGTAAAATCGAAGCATTTTCCCTTGTGGTCTCAGACTTTTGGATCTCAGTAGTTAAATATATATACATTTTGTTTGTTTTTTGTTTATTTCTCTTGATAAGTAACATTTAGGGGGCATGAGAAGGACTAGGAAACATTTGTAGTTGTTGAAAATGGACAGTAAGCAAGCCCCTGACAGCTGCAGAACACTGCAGCTTCCCTTTGGATTAATGGATTGCTTTTCAAATGAAATGACACAAAGATTATCATGTGGCTAAGTGGTAAGACTTGGCTATATTGGTATTGCTTGTTGTTCATTTATATAACAGCAATTATATGTGTGTGTGTGTCTATAATAATGCTGGCTCGGTGTGTTTAGAGATGAATTATTGTTATGTTTGCTGCTGCAGAACATACTGATAGGGAATGAATGAATGAGGACTGAATAGAAAAATGTGGTGTTTGATGCGGTCATGTGGGGTAGTAGAGTCTCACTACTCAATACGATGCATCTTTGTCTAAGATGAGTTAAATGCTTCTGAGCTGTTTCAGAGCTCCAGGTTCCGACCTCCATTCGTGCACATGTCAAGGCTAGTTAGTCACTTGCTTGTTTTCTAGAGTCTGTCACATGGATTTGTTATACACCTGTTCATTTTGGAAATGAAATGTTTACATTTCTTGATTGCATTTTACTAGCAAAGGCAGTTGATTTATTGTTCATACAGTATAAAGCAAGTCAATTAAATGGTAGGGGAAAAGAGGAAAAAAATGCTTCTGAATAAATGGTGGCACTTGCTGATCCATGTAACACATCAACTGAAACTTCTTTTAATGAACCTTTCTGTGCTTTTAGTAATGTTTATTTCTAATTGATTTTCAGTGAATATTGTATGAAGTGTCCAAATGAAACAAAATGCCATTTCCAAATACCATTTCTTATTTTTGCCAAATATAATTAAAATTATTGCTTTAATTCTATCCCCTCGACCGGAGTTGTGTGGACGTTTGAGGGTGGGAAAACCATGGGGGATGGAGCTGTTCCTCCAGCCGCTTTGCCTGAGGAATATGTTTGTTTTAAAATGTGACTTTCCATAAGTAAAAACTTTGATATTGTGAAGTTTTGGCATCTGTTCTGTGAAAAAAAAGTGTCATGACAGCATATGGCTGCATGAACTTTCCTAGCTGACGTCCTTGTTAGCAGCAGGGGAAGTCCCACGTTGTACACATCGAGCTGGCAGGCCTGGGAGACAAGCTCATTACCCAGAAGCCCGTGGGGAGGCTGTGAGCAGGACACAGAGACCCAGTCTTCAATGCGTGTCCTCGCTCTGATGACTTCTAAACACAATACTTTACATGTACCCTTTTCTCTGTACCTAGAGTGTATGCCTAATCTGGGACCTGTTTATTTTGGATTTTTGTTTTTTAATCTTTGCTTAAGTGTGATAATCATTTAAATGGTGCATCATAGGGTGAATATAGGTCATGCGGTGCTTATGTCAGAAGCATTTCAATGCCCAGTGTAACTGTGCAAATGACAAATTCTTGAACAGACTCTTGAAGCTTGAAAAGAGCTAGCAAATTGTTTCTAAAGCACGCCTTTATACATAAATATTGTGAGATATTGTATTGCAAAACAGTTATTTAGAATCTTGGGCCACATTCCATACATCGTCTGTATACGTATTTCCCTCTGAATGCTAAGGTTCAATTAGACATGTCTCAACTACACAGATTACTAAGAGGTCGACTGATTTTTGGTTTTGCTGATTAATCGGCACTGATAAACGATTTCTGAAACGATCAGTTGTCAGACAAAATCCACCCTGATAGTTTTTCCTGGTTGTGAGTGGCTTGACAAGGGTCTGCTGTCATTATACAGTATGAGAGCGGCCTATAGAGGTAAAATTTTGTTGTTATTTGAAGTGTTTTTTTGATTAATTTTGGTTGTCTCCTTTGTTTATTTGTTATTTGGAGTGTTTTTGGTACAGTTTGGATGTAGATCTTTTATTTCCTTTAATATATATTAATAGTTAATATATTAATATACATACATTTCATTTAAAAAAGTACAGTACATTTTAATGGTACAGTCAGTACTGTTTATTTTTGTATTAAAGTTCAGCAATGTTTAACTTTGAGTGTTATGTTTTCATTCAGTATCAATTTTAAAAACTGTTATTGGCAACTTGGTTATCGGTATCTGTAAAACCCACTTTTGGTCGACCTCTACAGATTATGCTGCTGGTAAGCTAAACTTTACCTTAACCCTCTTACCCCTAAGTTCATACAGTATTATGTCCCTTAACCCTATATTCCCCAGAGAAACAGCACGCCGACCCTGAGTTCCTGGGCCAAAATCAACATTTTAATTTTAACATTTTTAGGCCTTGCAACAACTTATACTAATGTATTTGTGTAATATTAGTTTGAAAATGAAGCAGTTCAGTGTTTTTACTAAACTTGGAGCACAATTCTTAACTAGAGATATGACGAAAAAAATGCTCGCTAAAATCCTTCTACTCATTTAGAAGTACCATACGAGCATCAGGTATGATGCTGAAGATGAAGACGGATCAGGGTCTGAATCAGGAGAGTTTGCGTCACTATCAGTTTCAGATAAGGTTTACACTGTAAAGCCATTATATCGGCCTTACGGGGATTTGGCATAGACGACCAAGCCGGTATTTCGTCCTTACGGGAATAGATCAAAGATGGGCAAGCCGGTTTTTCGGCCATACGAGCTAAGAGGGTTAAAGGTTACATTTTTCTGCTCCTTATTAAGAGCAGCCAGTGAGTAATCAGCAGCAAGTACATCTGAATTTAGGTCTCAGTAATGTGCTGGTTCAGGTGCATTTTATGTGTAGGATTTATAATTATCATTCTTAATAAAAGGAGAGCAGTTTTTTAGGAGCGGCAAATGGAATTGACTAGATATTAGGGTTATCGAGGCGTATGGAGAAACGTCCATGCCAGATAGAAAAGCAACCACACCATGGTACACAATGTAATTGTGAAAAGCTTGATGATTGTTGAAACCTTAAATCAATGTAGTAGCAATGAAGAAACAGTGGACCTCAATTATTGAGCTGGATATGATTAGATTTATTCGTGAATGGTTCGTACACACAAAAAAAAATCGGTGTTCATGAAAATCCAGTAAATTCGGAGAAACATTTGTCTCTTGCTCCTGAATGTGTATGCATAAGAAGATTAACTAATGTAAAGCTCAATTGAGCAACTTTGATTCTTATAATTTGAGTTGCTCCATTTTTACAGTTCAAATAACTTTTTTTTCACTATTTCAAATACACACAAATTAAATATTTCTTAGACCCTTCGTTCACATAGGCCAAAAGGCATTAAGGAAATATTACATACAGTGCTGTGAAAAACTGACTCCTGATGACTTCTGAGTTCTTCTTCAACAGCATGAAGCTCTATGGCAAAATTTAAAGAAATTCCAAAAATGATGAGGAAGAAGGGGATTAAAATACATCAGTCTGGGATGGGTTACAAAGCTTTTTCAAAGGATCTGGGAATCCAAAGAACCACAGTGAGAGCCATTATCTCCAAATGGAAAAACAACACAGTAGTGAACCTTCCCAGAAGTGGAGGGACCTTCCAAAATTTCCCAAAGAACACAGCAACTACTCATCCAGAAAGTCACAAAAGAGCCAAGGACAACATCAAACGACCTACAAAACCACTGCTAACCCAGAAGAACATTTAAGTCTCATCGGAATTTTGTCAGAACACACCTTGATCATCCTCAAACCTTTTGCGAGAATGTTTTGTGGATTGGTCAGTTGAAAGTGGAACTGTGTGGAAGACAAGGGTCCTGTTACATCTGGCATAGCCCAAACACAGAATTAAACAAAAAGAACATCATACCTATGGTCAAGCATGGTGGTGGAAGTGTGATGGTTTGCTGCTTCAGGGCCTGAGCAACTTGCAATAATTGAGGGATATATATATATATATATATATATATAATATAAATTTTGTAGATGCGAGTCAAAAATCCTTCAACTTCTACCTCAGAGAAATTCATCTTTTTGGGTGTTAGTAGCCATTTTGCGTGATTGCCAAAAAATAGAAATCAAAACCCTGCTGATTGTTTTTCACAGAAGAGATAAAGTGACGAGAGCCATGCAGTGACGATTTAACTTTTTGGTGTGACGCGTCCTCATGTCACAAACTCAAAGCAATACCGTATGTGTCTTGCATTTCAAGTTTTTATCTCTGTGACTGCTTCTCTGTCTAGTGTGTAATCTTCATAGTCATGATACCAGAATTTGAACTTATAGTCGATGTGATACTTGATACCAAAATAATTGGCATAACATAATGAGTGCTACGACTAATTTCACTGATGTTTAACTGGAAATCTTGTAACCGTCTGGTGTAAAAGTAAGAAATGCCCAGAAGGCAGTCAAAAAACTTAGTGTGGATGCAAATGATTAGAAATTCTTAATCTATGAATCAAACAGTCAAATCCCATACTGAATGGCACTGAAGAATAGGTCATATATATATGATGTGCTTGCCTTGCATTATGATCGCTGTACATTCGGCTGTCAAAGTCCAATTTTGGAAGCCTTTTCCCTCAACAAAACTGAGTATAGGCATGTCTCTGAGATTTTTTTCAGAGCAGGCGGGATCACAGCGAGTTGAAGTGAATGATATAATGGGCATTTGCTTGCTTTGACTAGACTCTTTTATGCTAACACGTACGTAACTGTGCTGAATACGGTTACACATGGCTCCAGTGGAATTGTTATATGCCAGTTTGACCTGATCTAGCGTACATCAAATTTTTCTGTTGTTTTCGAAGTCGAAATACTCCCACACCTTGTTTGCCTTCCGAGTGGATATTTCTCTGAGCCCGCCGTGAGTGACACGGAGGAGATGCATGCAGGGTCTGAGGTGAAATGAAACGAATTTGTAATTGTAATCGATTTCCAAATCAGCAGCAGTACCATTTAGTCAAGTAGTCTCGCACATCTCTAATTTTCAAATCATATGTCCGAGCTGCGTAGCGCTGGCAAGTTGGGATGCAAGTGTCGGGCTGCTGTAGTGCTGTTCTAAATGCCATGGGATCTATCTATCTATATCTATCTGGAGGCTGTCGTAAGGTTGCGATGGACTTTAACAGGAAACGTTGCAAGCACATCACACACGTCACTGACTGCGTTTACATGGACAGAAATAATCTAATTATTGACCTTATTCTGAATAAGACCATATCTTGATTAAGGTGTTTACATGAGTCACTTTTAGAATATTCCTTTCATGTTCCCGTGTTACATGTTATACAAGATGGATCGATCAACGGTACATGTCATTACTTTGTTATGGTACTGTTTACAGTTTTAGGTGTTTTTTTTTTCTTTTTCATTTTACGAACGCTTCAAATGCAGTTAATTATTTGTCATGCTATACGTGCAAATAGACGACTGCTTGAAGCTACGGGCTGCGTCCGAAACCGCGTACTTACCTACTATATATTACATATATTTAACCTACTATATAGCAGTTAAGTACGCAGTTTCGGATGCAGACATGCTCTCTTGTTTGCCATCAAACGGTTGCACAATACAGTGTTGCGTGTGTGTACATGTCCTATCACAAAACGCAGTGAAAACTCCCACATGACGTTAATAGTGTAATTAAGGTGTGTACGTGCCTGTAATGCACTTTGACAATGTGACTAAAAGAGGAATACTCCACATGACTTAATTTGATTTGTGTTTACTTCGTATGGTTTTAGTCAGATTAAGGATTATTGTTGTCCATGTAAACATACTGTCCGTTATCAAAATTATTAACAAATTGAAAAAGACTGGAAGTGTTGCGGACCAACCGAGAAGTGGACATCCATGAACATCCCCTGATGAAGGTACAACTTACATGGTTCTAACAAACACAGTCCCCTGTGTATGGAGACTTTTGCTACACTCTGTAGTACAATTTTCAGTGGCAGAAGCATAATAAAATGTTGTGCAGCATCACAAGAAGCATTAGATACAATCAGATACTTGCTTAAATGTCAAAGGAATGTCACAGGGAGTGACTGCAAACATCAGAAAATTTACTTTCAGGTTCCAGTAGTTCATTGATGATCTCAGTGTACAAGCAATACCCAAACAACACCACCACCACCAACCCCATCTATTACTACCTATCAAATAATCAGTTACTTCTGCTAAAGCAGTGCTCACTAAGCCTGATCCTGGATATTTAAATTTCTATAGAATTCCCATCCCTTATCCAACAGATCTGATCTGCCCAATCAAATACTCTGATTATGTGGTGCAGGTGTCGGATTAGGGTTTGAAATGAATACTGCTGGAAGGTAGATCTCGAGATACCAGGGATGCGATCACTTCTGTGAAGTTGGTAAATGGCACAAAGAGACACAAACACACACGATAAGCAGGGAGAGGAGAGTGCTGTGTATCAAAGCACAACCCCAGCTAACAAAAGAGTCATGTGTCTCTCCTGATACTTGGTTATCTCCAGCTTCACCTTAATAAAGTAAGCCTGCTTGTTGGTTTTAGCCTACAGTTCCACTGACCGAGTGCAATTCAGGGTTTGTGGGGCCTATTTTGGTGTTTAACAAACCAAATATTTCTATGGAGATCAGATGATTTTACCGGCCAAAATGTCAGATTATTGCATCTTGCTCATTGCATACAGATTTTGCCCCAAACGCTTTAAAGTTGTCATCCTGTACAATCCTGTACTGCCATTGGTTGATGTGACCATTTTCTCTGTGAGGTTATTTATGTATAGTTTTTTTTTTTTGAGTAGTGTTGAAATGGTTTAAAATAAGGATGTACCAACAAGATCCAGTACTGCGCTCATTTTACTCATACTCCCGCTTCAGAAAGAGGTCAAATAGGTAATAATCGGGTACCTGGGTTTGCAGATTAAGCCAATTTTACACCAGAAACACTGGTACATGAACAGCAGGAACCACATCAAGATGCTCTTCATTTTACACCTGGCACTGTGCTCTGATTTAGCATGCATGTCTGTGGGCTTTTCTTTCTGTATTTACTGAACATTATTGGAAATACATTATCACTCTTTTGAACTTCATATCTGAGTTCCTGCACCCATCCATCAGAGTACACACCCTCTGCTACTGAGAATTGTTTCAGTCCCAATGCACACCTCTAAGGGGGCTTTCACACTGGCAGTTTAGTCTTAAACAGAGCACGGTTTGAGTAACATAAAAGCTGCCATGAGGACCGGGAAGCACACCACAATACTGAACCTGAGACTACCTGTGGGAGTTGGTCCGAGTTCAGCTGCACTGGAACTGTGCTGCGATTCCCGTGAATGGGAACGCAACTCTTACTCGGATCCACATGGGTTCAGGAAGTAAAATAACATGCGCACGTGTTTTAGCTGATGATGACATCATTAGTTTCCGCAACACAAGTGTACTGTGAGTGATGTAAGGCATAAAGAATACCTGATTAATGATTTCAGTGTTTGAATACTGGCAACTCATGTGGTGAGAACAGATGTAAGTTTTAGGGAAAATTAGGTTGTGGAGGAAGAATATTATTAAACAGTCTATCTCTAATCAGGTTTGGGGGAAATTTGCAAAAATGAAAGTTGTCAAATGAAATACACAACAGCGTGAGACAAGTGCAAAAGCAATAAATACGCTGGATAAATAAATACACTGGACAAAACAATAAATAGACTGGACAAAACAATAAATACTCCGGACAAAGCAGTAAATACACAGCACAATAAATTCAAAGGACATGGGCTGTAAATTGTAAGCTATTGTGTAATGTAGCAGCACAAGCATAGCAGTGATATTGGCAGCAAAAAATTAGATCCATAATATAAAAAGAATGCTGCAGCTTTGTAAGGTGCAGTGGGGTGGTGTCTTACTGGGTTAGATGTTTGCCTGGACTAGAGCTAGTCAATGGGTGAGTGTTGGGAGGCAGTAGGGTGTTGTAATCTAACTGTCTCGGGGAAGACATTGTTGTGGAGTCTGCTGGTGGTGCCACGGATGCTCCTGTACCTTCTTCCAGGTGGCAGGAGGGTGAAGAGTCCATGAGAGGGGTCATCTGCAGTCCTGGTGGCTCTGCGGATGCAACGGTTGTTGAATGGGGTGTCGATGGTGATCTTTTTCAGCTGTCCTCACATATAAAAATAAATAACAAAAATTGGGTGTAATGTTTTCAGAATAAAAAGCTCCAAGGCTCTAATAAATTACTCAATATTATTGTAGACACTAAAATAATGAGCCTAATATTTGTTGGATGATGCTCATGCGATAAATCTGTACTGAAAGGGTTTCCATATAAGGGGTCCCTGGCTGTAGTTGTACTCTATAATGTGTAATATTTTTGTTGTGTATTAGATCCCTGAATGCCATTGTTCTCCGTGTCCATCACTTCAGAGCTGAAATAGCCCTAATTTTTACTTCATGTTCTCCGTCTTTGATGATACTCATGATCTGTTCCGTTCTACAGCTGGAGGACCTGATGTGAATCGATCTTCGCATTGAAATGAAACTGAATTAAACTTGGCCTGGTGACATAAGCCACATTTATCTGTATTCAAAATGTATTGATCAGCCTTGAACATGATCCTTAGACAGCTAATGTGGACAGTTCAGCTGCACAACAGACATTGATTGCAAACCTCAGTTGTGACTTGTGTACAAATGATGAATCTAATCCAAAGCTCTCGGCTGTCTCTATGATTCATTAATGGATGAAGTACCGGTGCCAGCTGTAATTAGTAGTGTGTTGGTTACAAAGTTGGGAACAGATTGTTGGGTGGCTAATATTACGACACCTGCTGTGAGCAGCTTTTTTTTTCTGGGCTTGTGCCTTATCTTGCTTGACACGAAGTCAAAGCTGTATTGATTTGTCTAGTGAAGGCAAATGGACTTGTGATGTAATCTTTGAAGCTAATTTGGGTGCCACTTGATTGGGTGACTTCTACAGTTCTGCATCATTTGCTGTCTGATTCCAGTGCACTCCAGTTTTATCTGAATTCAGTTCAGTTTTATAGGTATAGTGCATTTAAGAACAGACATGCTCAAAAAGCATTTTTACAGAAATCAGGATATAGACTGTGCATGTTTTGACACTTGGCTCATTTGGAGCGTTTTCTCCCTTGGTTCGGTTCGTTTAGATGTACACGAACACCATAATCGCGCTTGGATCCGCACCAAAACATTCTCTGAACTCCGGAGTGGTTCAATCCGAGCCAATGGACCAATGAACCAACCTGTATAGCAATGCATGATGGGAACTGCGTTGTGTTTATTAAAAAAAAAAAGTGTTTAATTTGCTAATGGCTCGAAAATGAATTGCTGTTTAACTTGGACCGAAGACGAGGTAAAATGCCTTAAAATTTGGTCCGACGAACGTTCAAAAATACATAAAAACACAGAGGTTTATAACGTGTTTAGCAAGTATCTCAACTAATTGGGCTGTACTTGCTCTGCGGGTAAGAGAATAAGAGAAATTATAATAGCTACAGCTAAAAAGAAAGCCACAATAAGCTTGCTGAGCTGCTGTCTATCCATCTTGATGGATAACAACTGTGGGCGGAACCCCGGAACATAAACAGATGCACTCTGACCAATGAGTGGGAAGTTTACTCACATGTGACTTGCATCAACACATTTCGGTACGCTTTGAAACGTTGCCTTGTGAAAGCGAACCAAGCCCAGGAGAAAATACGACGTTATAACAATTCTGAAAACGTCCTTAGATTTCTAAAGAGCAAGCCAGAGATGACAATGTCCTGGAAAAAGTCCCAGAGATGACATGAACTCTTCGGATAAACCAGACTCAAAATGGAAAACATCATCTTCTGTGGGACACCTGGATTGTGGGATTTATAAATCATTACTCTTCTACAACTGTCTACTATAAAGTGAAACAGTGTGGCTTCAACTTAACCTTGGCTGGTTCCCAGGGTCTTTCTTGCATGTTGTGTGTAAGGCTTGGAGCTTTCTTCTGAGATGTTGGTGTAGGAGCAGTGATAAATTCTGTTGATTGGTGGAAGTGCAGAGGCAGCCACCATAATTAGGCATGATTGTTGATTGGTGCTCTGAATGCATCCTGTCTCCAGGCCTGAATGGAGAACATAAAAAAACTGGCCTTGCTGTTATTTGCCCAAAGAGTTCACTTAGAGCATCACTCAGTCCCTCCAAGGTTTTGTGATTTTGAGATAGCAGAAATGAATGCACAATCAAGCAAACCCTGTAGTATGTGGAGGAGCTTGTAATTTTTCAAAATTGCAGCAGATTTTCTACAGATTTGGGCCAAGATGCATCGTGTGACATCATCACACAGCGTATTCAACCAAAACCCTCTTCAATTCATGTGCGTCCAACATGAGTACAGATAAAAGGACTCATTTACCAACAAACAAAACAAATTCATGCATTGCGATTTCACCAGTTCAAGTAGGTTTACACAATTTTGAAAAAAGGCGCAGCACAATAGAGCGTTTTTGGCCGCAACAATCACAAAAAAAAACCTTCCGTGAAATCCTGTATGGACTTGATCACTGATGAGCCTCATGGATCCAGTGGCGCAGAGCTCTGGTCAGTTCTGATCACAATGTTAATTCCTTTTTCTATACAGTATGTTTTCCCCTTCATTCTTAGCATAAGTAGTCACTTATCTGTACTTGTTTCCAGGATGGACTACGTACAGTGCACAGATAGTCGCATGAATACAGCACATTTTTTTGGGAATGTTTTAAGATTTGAGGGTGTTTAAACTCTCGCTAGCTCAGTGCTGAACCAAGGCACTGTGCTCTACTGTCTCTCCGCTCCTTTAACTGAAATCTTTGTATGGGTGAAGTGGCTAGCGGCTGCTTAGAGACTGAAGTTGAAAACCACAAACCTTTAGAGTGCAGTGTTGGAACAACTTGCTGCTTTTTTGACTGTGTGTTCTGTCACCCAACCCCCCCCCTCCCC
>JAOUWY010000030.1:21093186-21103417 GCA_025728095.1 Prietella phreatophila
TTGAATGAACTTGGGGCATGTGGGGGGCTGAGTGACCCCAGAATGACCTATAAATATTCTTTTAATATCTCCTGAACAGAAGCAGTACAAAAGAAAATTTTTACAGCACAAACGTTTGAGACTATTTTGGTGACGTTTTGCGTTGGTGTGGGGGCCAACTTCACGCAGGTCCCTTTTTCCACTATCAGTGCTAACCTGTACATACAAGATACATGGTGCTGTTTTGATGACATTAAAGCTAACTGATTAGAGGATATTGTGATTGGTGGGCACTTATTTAATGTAAACATTTTATAAGTTACTACTAAAAATACTATTTTAAATGCATCCTTTTTAGACGTGGCTGAACACGTTTTAATAAACTGACAGTATTAAATAATCAAAAGAAGGTCCCAGTTGATCATATACACTTAACCAGAATTTCTACATATATGATCATGAGAAAAAAGTACACCCCATGGAAATTTCTGTTTTTTTTTTTTTAATCCTCTTTGAAACAGTGCCTACTAATAGAGGTGATGCACTCTATCAAACAACACATAAAATTTACATTTTGTTATAATTTTCACAATTTAATTCACATGGAAAAAGTAAATATACCCCTACATTTATCACACCTTCAAATCCATAAAATTAGAATCAGGTGTTCAAGATTGGATGTCGGTTATTAGAACCTGCTTAGGGAGTGAAGGTGGAACCTGTCTTATTTAAACCTCTCATATCTAGTGTCTGGTGCTCCCTTTGCTGTTGAGGTGTGTGCTGTGATCATTCCAAGATCTAAAGAGTTCAGTAAGGCCATGATGCTATGAGTCTGGAAAGGGATTTAAAAAGTTCTCCAAATTATTTGAAATGCATCATTCAACTATAAGGAAAATCATCTACAAGTGATGCAGATTTCAGTTGACTGCCAATTTGTCCAGGACTGGCCGTCCCAGCAAATTCAGTCCAAGAGCAGACTGTCTGATGCAAAAAGAAGTCTCCAAGAACCCCAAAATGTCATCACAGGACCTGCTGGTAAGTCTTGTAACTGTTTGTGTTAAAGTGCGTGCTTCTACAATCAGAAATAGATTGCAGATATTTGACCTGCGTGGGAGGTGTGCCAGGAAACAGAATTTGCAAGACTACTGTTTGCCAATGAACATATAGGCAAAGACCAGGCTTTTGGAATTCTGTGCTCAAAGACAGAGTTGTTTGGTCACATTAACAGCAGACTTGTTTAGTGCAGACCAAAGACAGCTTTTCAGGAGAAGCACCTTATACCAACTGTGAAGCATGGTGGTGGAAATGTTATGGTTTGGGGTTGCTTTGCTGCCTCAGGGACTGGACAACTTCCATTCATTGATTCAACTATATCTTCAAGCATTCTTTTATATGATGTAGAATTCAATGTGAGGTCATCTGTCCGAAAGTTGAAGTTGAACCGAAAGAGGACATTTCAATCAGATAATGATCCTAATTCTAAAGCAAATCCACCAAGGAGTGGCTCAAAAAGAAGAAATGGAGGGTTATGGAATGGCCTAGTCAAAGCCAAGAGAGTTGAATCCCATTGACATGTTGTGGGGGGGATTTGAAACAGGCAGTACATGCAGGAAAACCCTCAAAGATCTTGTGACTTAAAAACAATTACATGGAAGATTGGTCAAAAGTTCAATCCAAAAAAACAATTATGCAAAACACCTACCAGCAGTTATTTCTGTTAAAGAGGGCAATACTAGCTTCTGAGGCCAAGGGTGTACTTACTTTTTCCACCGAAGAATATCATATCTATGGATATTTCTGTTGAATAAATGATTGAAAAAGCTAATTTTGTGATTTTGTTCCACATATTTTTTGTGGTTTTGTTCAAGTATATCAACTTTATTAATTTGCACTGTTTCAGAGGTGAGCAAATGTTTCCAAATATTTCAAAAAAGCCAACAATTTCCATGGGGTGTACTTATTTTTTCACTTGACTGTACACACTATTGTCAAAAGAATGTGGCGTCCTGACCATCACACTGTTAGGTGCTTTTTGAACAACCCATTCCAGATTTAGTCCCTATGCTGTTATAATAACCTCCACTCTTCTGGGAATGCTTTCCACTAGATTTTGCTATGGGGATTTTTGCCCATTTAACCACAAGAGTGTTAGTGCGGTTGGGCACTGTTGTCAGGCATGGAGGCCTTGGGTGCAGTCAGTATTCCAGTTCTTCCTAAAGGTGTTCAGTGGGATCGAGGCGAGGCAGGAATGGGTCAGCCAGCCAGCACAGGGCATCACAAATGCATTCATACACTCCTTCATACCTAGAAACAATTTAGAGCCACTAGTCCACCTACCAGCATGCTTTTTGGAGGTGGGAGAAAACCTGAGAACCCAGAGGAAACCCACATTGACATGGGAGAATGTATGAATTCCACACTGGCAGTAACCTGAGCTCAGGATTGAAGAGTTGTGAGGTCATTAGAGTCATGAGGCGGCAGCACGACCAGCTGCACCACTGTGCTGACCTAGACAATTATTGTGACATTAAAATATTACACCAACACTGATAGTGTAGTACTACAGTAGAAACAATAGCTACTGGTGTTTATATTGCTTTTACCTTGTGAATATTGCAGTTCATTTGCATAAACTGGTGACATGTTGATGGATTTGTGAACTAAACTCTGTGTGTATGACAAGTCTATTATATTCTATCTTTCTTTCTTTCTCTCTCAGAACGCACTATGGTCAGGTTGGAGCTGCATGAGGTGGAGCAGAGGCAGAATCATGATACAGTTCGTGAATACCCAGTGCTCGCAGAGAGTGATGATTTGCTCATCATCTACAATCGTGTGCCCAAAACTGGCAGCACGTCCTTCACAAACATCGCCTATGACCTTTGTGCCAAGAACCGCTACCACGTTCTGCATATTAATACCACCAAGAACAATCCAGTCATGTCCCTGCAGGATCAGGTTAGGAACGCAAATTTCATAAACACTAAAGCATCAGAACATTGTCTGTTTAAGTTGTGACTCTGAATCCCACGATTCTCTCAAGGCCTTATTCTGTCTGGTGGAGTTTTTCCTTGCTATATTTGCCTCTGGCCTTCTCACAAGGGATTTAAATCTGGACCCTGAGTTCTGCGAAGCTGTGGTGAGTTTTAAGATGCAGTATGAAGTTGTTAGGAAGTTGGGATCAGAGCGCAGGATCATCCATAATATGGCGCCCCTGGAGCAGAGAGGGTTATGGGCCTTGCTCAAGGGCTTAAAAGTGGCAGCTTACAAGTCTAGTGTTAGGAAGCGAAATACCCAAACAAAGCTAATATTATCCAATGCCACAAACAAAGCTAATGTTAGAGGGGGAAATGGCAGAATACAGCTAACTAGCTAACAATGAGGGAATATAATCAAGCAAAACCTGCTAACTAATGTTTGAAATCATTCCAAAGTAAAGCTAGCTAGTGAGTTATCATTGGGGAAACAAAATCATTATAACTGCATGCAGGTTATATGTAGCTAGATATAGATAGATATAGTACTGTGTAGTGAAAGGGTGGGAAATACATTTCAATTACTCAATTAAGCTCCAATGCATTCCTTTTTTTTTCTTTCTTTCTTTTCTGGGGCACTTAAACAGCATCCCAAATCCCACAGTATTACTTTATATGGTTATCATACCATGGCGTTTTCTTACCATCTCATCTCAGAATCTCTACTCATATTTGGTGTCTAAGCGTCTCATGTTAAAAAGGGCTCAGATTTAAGAAAACAGGAAGTCAATTTAGGCAACATTTCTACCCTGTTTTAAGCTGAGATAAAGGATGCACACCAGTATGTGTCGGGAGGTCACTGCTGGTTCATTGTTGATAAATAAAAAGAATAAAAAATACATATTTTTTTATATAGATTTTTCCTCAGTTCTGGACAAAAATGTGATGAAAGACCAATAGATTGCATATTGTTATACTGTAGGTGAACCCTAATATCTTTCACAACAACTGATGACAGAAACATTGTGAGAGCTGTGAAGTGAAACCCAAAAACAACAGACAGTGACATCACCAACAACCTCCACAGGGCAGGGGTGAATTTATCATAATCCACCGTTCAAAGAAGACTTCAAAAGCAGAAATATAGAGGCCGTACTACAAGATGCAAACCACTCATGCAGCAGTAAGGATCAGAAAGCCAGATTGGAATTTGCAAAGAAATTAGAGACCGCCACAAAAGTTCTTGAACCATGATTAACCTCTACCAAAGTGATGGAAAGGCCAAAATGTGGAGATAGAAAGGATCTGCTAAATATACATGCTCATGTGTGAAACAGGGTGGTGGTAGTGTGTTGGCTTGAGCTTGCATGGCCGCTCCAGGTTGTAAAAATTTGGAGATGTTAATGAGTCACAGGCTTGATGCACACACACACACACACACACACACACAACCAAATATTACGGGGTTTTTTCTTTCTTTCATTTACCTCAAGACTTATCTGTTCCTATACTTTTGCTCACCACTTATTTGGGTGGTCTCATACAAAAGGTTCTGTGTTTTATGTTGTTTAGCACATCTCGATGTAAACAACAGGAAATAAAAGCAGGAATCGTAAACTCTCGTCTCATATCCCTCTTTTGATCTCGAACCCAAATGTCTTCGCTGTATAGCACAAACAAATGAATTGGCCTTGCCGTTTCAATAGTTTTAGAGGGGCCTGAAAATAGGCCATCCTTTCCTTTTTTTCCCCTTCACACCTTTTAGATTTTTATAGGAAACTAATGTTTAATATAGCATGAGCCATGTGCTGTGCAGATGTTGCATTGATCTCAGTAGTTATTTTTACACTTCAAACCTCCTATAGAATTAACAGGTGCCTTACCTTTATATAGAAGTAGTGCATCAGAGTATATGACTGTGTGAGGTGCTCACTGAGCTGAGACTCTGTGTTTAGGCAGAGATGTAGCTCAGAAAGAGGGTGTGTGTGTGTGTGTGTGTGTGTGTGTGGGTGGGTGGGTGGTGGTGGCAGGGGGGGTCGGTGGGTGGTTGGGAACTTGCGGGGATTCTTCTAAAAACCCTGCACATGCTACCTATGCCTATTTATTTTTGTTCACAGTAGATCCTTTTCTGATAATTCTAGAAGAATTGGACCAGTTAAGCAAAGTTATTCAGCATAAATGGTGCAATTGTGGGTGTCTTTACTTATCTATGAGTTTGTGTATTTTGCAGGTGAGGTTTGTTAGGAACGTGACCTCCTGGCAGGAGATGAAACCAGGGTTTTACCACGGACATGTAGCATACCTGGATTTCTCCAAGTGAGTATCCACACATTTGAGGCTTTTACCATCACATAGCTCATAAAATATTATTAATCTTATAGTGATCAATATTGTCATTGTTAGAACATCACTTTTGTCTTTTTATTTGACACACCAGATACTTAAAATATCCCATAATTCCATGGGGCATGTCCTCAGTCTGCTATGAGCAGAGATCTACATATCTATATGTGACCATGAATGAAGCAGTACTGCGTACACGACTGAATTCTGATATTCACTGACATTTCAAGTTTCTGCTAGCTCACAGGATGTCCATCATTAGGTCATAGGTTGTACAAATGACTGTCTGTGGTGGTGTGGCTCTGTTTTCAGGAGTGTTGCTGCGCTCTAGTGGTTAAAGATGATTTTGCAGTAGATCTTGGGCCATTGTATTGCTACGAAGGAAGTACAGGGTCAAAGGCAAATATGTCCATAAAGCAGCTTCAGTGATTTCATGTCGTAGGTTCGCTTTATTTGATTTTGAACAGGAAGTCAGTCGTGGAGTGCATCAATGGATCGGACTAATTTCCACTTTGTGTCTACAGCTCCACGAGACTCCTATAAAAGCTATAAATGGCCAATTCTATCAAGAATGATGCATAAGATGTAGGACATCTAATTAGGTTTGATCCCCATATGTCTCTGCCAGTCCTGAGATGTGAAATATCCTTTTAATGGATGCATGAGCTACTTCTGAAAATAGAATTAGCAGCACTGAAAGAAAACAGTGGTTTCAAAAGCATTGAAATCCTGTAAAATCGAGCACTACATGCTGCAGATTTCTTTGCCTTGGTAGAGCTTGCAGTTCTCCTGATTTATGTAGTTCAGCATTTGAGTGAGTGTGGAGTTTCGATTAATGAGTCCAATTACTGTACAACTACTTATTATTTTCTTCTACACGTCAATTGCTGAAACCAGCACCATGCCCTGAGTCTGGGTAAATGAAAAACAATGCAAATTCACCATTTTAAAATGGTTTTCATGGAAACCAGTGGTTAGCCAAAAGCTGACACTGCTGAGTCCTTGAGCAAGGCCCTTACCCCTCAACTGCGCAGTTGTGTCTCACACAATTGAGCAAAAAAATCTCAAATTTGTACCTCTGTGTGTTTGTGCGTTCTGTGCTGCAGATTTGGTGTGAGGGCAAAGCCCATATACATTAACGTAGTGCGTGACCCTATTGAGCGCCTGGTGTCCTACTACTACTTCCTGCGCTTCGGAGTTGACTACAGGCCTGGCCTGAGGCGGAGAAAGCAGGGTGACAAAAAGGTTCGAGACTTATTTCTGAATTCTGAGTCCTTAATAAAAGGGTGGTGTCTGTTGAAAAGTGAATAAAGGAGATGAAGCAGTCACTTTCATTTTTGCGGGCTCGTCATGACTAGGATGTGTTAAACAGTGTCTCAGATCCTTAGGATCCAGTCTGTGGGCATGATGGATGCAGAGAGAGAAGGACTAGAAAAGAAAATGACATTTAAAAAAAATGTATTTGTGTGTGATCTTGGTGTGTGTTTGCTTTATTTGTCAGACGTTTGATGAGTGCGTGGTGTCAGGGGGCTCTGACTGCGCCCCAGAGAAGCTCTGGCTGCAGATCCCATTTTTCTGCGGCCATTCCTCGGAGTGCTGGTAGGTTTTTTGCATCAGATGATGTTTTCTCTTGTTTACAAAATAATCTTTTTTTTTTTAAAGAATGTATACATTGAATATTCACTATACATTGAAAGCGCTTATTCCAAATTCCCAGTGGTACTTTTTCAAGTCATTGCCATACCTCTCTGATTTGTGTGGAGTTCAGCTTATTTTCACTCGCATGCCTTACTTCTTTTGTCATACCATGTTTCTTTTGAATTCTTGATTCTGATTGGTCAGAAGGTGGTGATTCATTCTCCACCTTCTGGACAGCAGCACTCATTCTAATATGTTATTGTTTCTATAGTAACTGCTAATTCATCGGGAGATGCATGGTGGATGTTCACGTAATGCTGTAATTGAACTGAGGTTTTCAAGGCGAAGGTGTCTCCAATACAAATACAATATCAATGTTCCAGAAAGTCTACAGCGGGTATTAATGAGCTTTATAAAGTTGCTGAACTTGAATACAGTTTAGTGTGTGTGTGTGTGTGTGTGTGTGTGTGTGTAGGAACGTAGGCAGTCACTGGGCTCTCGAGCAGGCCAAGTACAACCTGGTGAATGAGTATCTGCTGGTAGGAGTGACAGAGGAGCTGGAGGACTTCATCATGATGTTAGAAGCAGCACTGCCCCGTTTCTTCAGAGGAGCCACTGATCTCTACCGAACAGGTAACACTGTGCTAGACCGATACATAATCAGCTCAAATTATATGGATACAGTTCATGAAAATACACAAATCATAATGGGTGAGGCATAAATTTCAAGCAAAATATTTGTTTGTGAAATATTACATAGACCATCATAGAATTAGTATTATTTATTATATTATTATTTCTCCAGTTTGCAGACTTGCGTGTGAATCAGTCTTGTAAACGTCTAGACAGACCTCTAGCTTCCCTAGACTGTCTAGTCTAATATACTTCATCAATAAATGTGGCAAAGAAGCACCTACTTTCTCAAAATGTGACATGGCAGATGACAACAGTCTTAGTCTGCGGTGCTTTGCCCAATCTGTTGTTGATTAGGATCTGTTGTAGTATCAAGTGTTATTTTATAGACTGGCCATCAATTGATGTGGCTGGAACTCATATTTACAGTAAACCTCATGTTTACACAATACATTTTACTACAATTTGATGTTAATTGAAATGTTTACCTTCTAAGTTGTGTATGTTCTTTTATGTTATTACTCTAAACCTCTCTTGTTTCAATGTTAATTCACATTTTAATTTAACACAATATTGCATCCTCAAAATGTTATGTCATTTATCTGTCCACATTTTCTAACTCTCAATAGTGCAGGTGTTTGTTTTGGCTTTATACACCACCCAAAGCCTTCTGATTGGGGTTGATAAAAACCAAGAATGGATAACATCCTGTATATCTGCCGATTTTTTTTAACGTTGTTGGAATAAGGACAGCTCAGAATACGGCCTATTCAGTGTATTGCACAGTCAGCAATGGCATCAACTGTCTGCTGCTCTCCAATTGGCCAGGTTTGCTTGTATAATTGTGTCCAAAAGTTTAAATAATTTGAAAAAATTCCTGTGCACAGAATATTTATGAACGTGCAGTAGAGAATTTCCTCTGTTGCACTTGTTGGACCAGAGAGGATTACTGTGATTTATATTTATAGAATTATGAATTCTTGGGATTCACAATTCCAGTTGCAGTTCCATTGATGCTTAGCAAAGTTCAACTGCTTTGAATTTATTTATTTATTTAACTTATCACAGTTTCCATTAAACTATGCCGTTTAACCCTGCTTTCCTTCCTGCATCCCTTGAACCACCACATTTAGTAAAGTAGAGGGCATGATAGCTTAGTGGTTAGCACATTTGCCAGGTTTTGGGCTGTAAGTCAGGGATTTCCTCTGGATTGTCCAGTTTCCTCCCCCAGTCCAAAGACATGCGTTGTAGGCTGATTGGCATTTCCGAATTGTCCATAGTGTATGAATGGGATAGGCTCAGGCTACTCTGCAACCCTGTGTAGTTAAGCAGTATGGAAAATGGATGGATATAGTAAAGTAAATCATGGTCCTCAAAACACAAATTGTACACTATATAATGCTTGTTAAGTCTCAAACATATTGTAATGAAGTGTCTTTGTCTTACAGGTAAGAAGTCCCACCTGAGAAAAACAAGCGAGAAGAAACCTCCGACTAAAGAGTCCATCTCCAAGCTGCAGCAGTCGGAAGTGTGGAAGATGGAGAATGAGTTCTATGAGTTTGCACTCGAGCAGTTCCAGTTTGTCCGTGCTCATGGTGTCCGAGAGAAGGATGGAGAGCTGTTTGTGCTGGCGCAGAACTTCTTCTATGAGAAGATCTACCCGAAAGTGAACTGAAACAGGAGAGAAAGCCAATACTTTTACCCTCCTGTATTTTCCATCATCACCACAGAGGAGGCGGTCTCGAGTAGAAAAAACGGCGTCTGTGGAAATGGAAAAAGAGCTCTTTGTGGATTTATTACCTCCTCAATCATAGTACAGTGGAATTCTACTGTATATACACTATACAGTACAGTAGATTGCAAAACACTGTTTATTGTAGAGATGGAGAATATGTAAACTATGCCGCAAGCGGCGATTACAGGAACGTCTAGAGTAATTTGATGGCCAGCGCTCTTCTTTCTCAGACTTTATGGCATCCTGGGGGGTGGTGGTGGGTGGCGGGTGTTAGGGTTAAAATAAAATTTAAATATTTCATTTGTTTAAAATAATTCATTTAGACTTCCTTAAAAAGAGACAAAGGGTACCTTGAAGGAAACTCAACAGGGTGTAAAATGTGGCTACTCTTTTGTACCAGCCAGCAGCACATTAAATGCACCTTCCATTTTATTATTAAGTGTTCTCAACTTTTTTTCCCCCCTCTTTGGCATTGTGTGCTTTTTATACTAGAATGCTATGTATGGTGTTTAGTGTGAGTATTATACCACAGCGAAAGGTCAAGTAGAACTTGTACATAATGTACATTTACGCAGTCGGACCGAATGGCTATTAAAGAAACCAAGTCGTAGATGTTGACCTTTAACAATGGGGTGCTGAGGAAAAAAAATGAAAATGCAGTACTTGAAGCATTGTGATTCACAATCCCTATTTGTTTTTCAGTGTGGTTTTAAATCAGAGGATGTCCAATGGACCACTGAGGAAAACAATCAAGTAAATTATACTTTTTATCATCTGAGTGCAAGTGTTGTAGTCCACTGAGATTTCTAATGAGGAGGGACAGAAGAATGTAACTGCCTTCAACTTGGACTTGGACTCCTGTAGCTCCTCGGAGGAACACTAACTGAACACATACTGGAGAGGTGATAATCTTTGTAGAGAACCTGTG
>JAOUWY010000030.1:21113608-21116108 GCA_025728095.1 Prietella phreatophila
GTGTTACTGATCAGGGCACTGTCATGGCGTTACAGATCGAGACTGTGTTACTGATCAGGACACTGTCATGGCGTTACAGATCGAGACCGTGTTTTGTCAAAATCTCATTTCAATTATGGCATTTGCTGACCACTGTCTCACAAGTTACACAACACTGTTACTCTTCTATTTAAATTATTTTACCTTATCTTACTATTTCCTTCTATTTATATTTTTACAAATCTATATTAGTAAATGCTCTAGGAAAAGAACAGAGAGGAAGTGAGAATAGTTCTACTTCTTACAGAAGTAGTAAATACACTGCGGATAAGAAAGTTGTGTCTGGATGTTGACCCGCACGCACGTGTGTACAAGTACAGAAACTTAGTTCTCCTGGGTCACACGTTTCTGCAGGCTGCTTCCCTGTCAAGTGACAACAAAAAGTGTATTGATGAGGATTGGCCTGGTGAAGCTTTAATGCCTACTCTACATGCGTTTGTACTGTACAGAGAAACCGGAGCAGTGCTAAAAAACAGGTGCAACTAATTACAATAGTCCACAGTCCTGGCTCTAGCTTTTTCTCTCTCTCGTTCCATATCCCACTTTCCCACTTCCATTTTTTCCTTTCAGGGGATTCATTTTGCATTGAGCCAGTTTCCTTCGAGGCTCAGACGGACGATCCCGGACTCTCTCCTCCAACCTCAACGTTAAAAACAGACCTGCGGAGTTGCATTAACAGTTGCTGGATGTAATTTGATGTATGAATCTGTCGCGTTAACACTGTTCCAACAGCCAAATATAATACATGCAGTATATATGTGTCGGACCAGCGTGCGCCATGGATCAAGGTCTGTGACAGCTAAAAAGGCCAAACATGCAGAGGAATTCTTGCAAATTGTGTAGTCGCTATGTTGATTTAGTGCTCTCTGAAGAGTCTGCGGTTTTCGCTCTATCTTTTACAGATTTATCTTTCCGAGAGACTTTTCAACCCTTAGATTGTAGGCAGTGTGATATCTGGCAGAATTCTACCAAGCATATCAAGAAAAGGGGGGGAAAACGGGTTAATGTGTTGCTTTGCGACTTCTGTGTGCTGGTGTAGGATTCCAGTCTGGAGCAGATGCATTACAGGCAACGAGTAAGATATACACACATTTATGCGAATGGCCTGCTTTTGTCAAATGTGTATTATGATTCGTAACGAATTACATCTCTATAGGCTTTTGTGCTGCTCTCTGGTTCCCTGCAGCTGCCGAAAAGAGGGGTTTGTGAACCTGGCCTTCCCATCACACCCATAAAACATGAAGGTGTGACCGACAATGGCCTCGGGTGTCAGGTTCAGCCCTCCACCACAGAACTCTATAACTACAATCCTGCCGTGGTGCGTAAGCCAATATCAGGGGTGTTTGCCTAAGGCTCAATGGGTGTGTGTGGTGGAGGGGCCAACTATAAGCTGCATGCAGTGTTTACTGGAATCCGAAGAAGCACCCAGATCAGAAGAGCTCAGAGCTATGAACGGCCGCTTCCATGACAGGTGTCTCTAATCAGAGCTCCATTTCTTTTTAGAAGAGCACTTTGTGCTCAAAAAGACTTCACAGACTTTTGGAGGGGGGAAAAAAACACATTGTGAAATCCAATCTCTCAATTGGAGCCGTTTTTATACCCAAACAGAGAAGTTAAGGGAGTGTAAGGATACTTAAAACCAGAGTGCTGACTGGGACTTTTCCAACAGAGTTCTGATATCAGCTAGACTTTTCATGCTCCTGAGAGGCAACGCATATAAATTTGGGGGATTATTTATGTCCCTGTGTCCCCCCGCTCTGCCTGACAGCAGGAATTTGATGTCAAGGTGAACAGCCAAGTATGTACAGATAACTCATGCTAAAATGTAAGCTTCTCAAAAGCAATAATCTCATTGTGTCTGGAAGTGCTCAGATCTGGCAACATCAGCCCTAGCTCAAAATCAGTTACAGATTTTTGAGAACGAGCTAAGAGCTGATCCTGCTGTTCAGCAGGGCAGGGGTTTCCATTTTGGTGAAATGCCACATTTGTGACGATGGAAGGAATAAAAAAAAAGTAAAATATGCATGAGTGTTGCCGCAAAAGCCAAAAACATTTCACATGGACAATCTATTTATACGGACATTTTTCCCTGAGGCATCTGCAGATCACTCAGCAATTGCGAGTCTCCAAGTAATGTTTTTCCTCACAGATTCCCTCAGAACCTTCAAGAAACAAGAGTCTGTTTCTGTGTACATTATTACCTAGTTTTATACATCTTAGTGTGCTGTTTCCATTTGAGCTGACTGATGCTCATATGGAAGAAAATTTTATGCGTCACATCTAGAATCTGTGTTGTGGCCTGGGAAAGCCTTCACACGGTGAAATGTTGACCTTTCACCTACAACTACATTTAAAGATTTGATAGTGGCTAAAGTGCAGGAGCATCGCAGACATCGTTACATGATTATAAAATCAATTGATTAGGCTTATGTCTGGTTCTCCACAGTACATGCAGTAGCTA
>JAOUWY010000030.1:21121108-21124889 GCA_025728095.1 Prietella phreatophila
AATAATAATTGCAATGGTTATGGTCACAAATCAACTTTAAGAAATCCATTTCTTAATTAACTAACAATTTAGGTTAAATAATGTAAAATGCTAAACGCTGTACCACATGCTTTCAAAACACGTGGTTTGAAATGCACGCTTAAAGTTAAGACCCAAACAGTGAATGAGGCAGCGGAGACAGTACGTGCTGATGTATAGATTAAATTGCTTTACTTCTTTGACCTGATTATTTGGTGATGTGCAGGGAGTGTGTTATACAGTTCAATCTTGAGGTTGATCAGTTTCTGCTGTCTGGCACAGAGCACTATGGGTAATAAGGCTTTCAGAAGACAGTTGCAGACATAATAAAAGCAACATGCTGTCTTTCCAGACAGATCATATCAGCGACACACTAAAGGTCTATGTTATTCGGTCTATATGAGCCTCGTATCTTGTGTACCTAATATTCATTATTTTTCTCCAAAATGTTGTCATCCTGGTTCGCCACACATTATATACCTATCTTACCCTTGTTTGTGTTCCAGTTTCATTATTTGTTCATTGTTTCCTTTACTGGTTAGCACTTGCTGCATGTGGATTTCACTTGTTCCTGGTTCCCTATTTGGTAATACCTTCCTGTCCTTGTAAACACAATCCCACTCGTGATTGGTTGGAATCTCATTTCACCAATTACAGTCCAGTCTATTAATACACCTTTTGTTTCCTTTGTGTTGTTGATTCACCCACAATCTTTTTTTTTTTCCTACTAGTCTCTTCTTTTCTCTCTCTTAGCTGTAGCGTCTGTTCCCCTGTATCAGGCCCTGTTCCCTCTGTAGAGTCTGTCTCAAGCCATGACCTAGTTCTTATCTCTGTCCCTGGCCTAGTATCTGTCTGCAACCTCTGTACTGTCACAACATCTCATTTTATCTCCGTTTAAAGTCCTAGTCCTGTCTCTGACTTGCTTTAGACCACACTCCAAACCTAGCCTTGTATAGAGTAAACAAAGCATACATACATCACCACAGTCTATATCCCTGGTTCAGTCTCACTCTTTATTTTAGGTCAAGGATATAGAACCCTGGCCCAGGTCTCCCCTTGGGCAGTGCAGTACTGGCAGGGGTGGCAAGAGGTCCAGTCCTGCCTCCCAGTTGCCCTTTCATTGTACACTTTAGTAGCTTTTCAGCAGGGGTAGTCTAGAGGAAGTAATAGTTTGACCTCACTATGGCTTACCATACTATGTATTCCTGTGTGACCTTTTACGGTTTACAGGAAGTTTGGTCATTGGTTGCTTTCTATATGTGATATGATCTAGGTCAATGGTCACCAACCTTGCTCCTGGAAATCTACCTTCCTGCAGGTTTCATCTCCAACCAAAATCTAACACACCTGTTTTAATTGATCAAGAACTACTTAAGGAAATTATTGAAGGTCAGATGGGCATGATTATGGTTGTAGCTAAAGTCTTCAGAAACGTAGATCTCCAAGAACAGGGTTGGTGACGACTGATCTAGGTTGTATGTTGTGAGGAAATGTACATACAATGGATGCTGAATATTTGAGTGTCAAATATATTTCCTGTGTACGTTCTACATTTGGTGAATGAAAACGTAATTACATACAGTGTATTTCTGTTAAAGTTTGAGAGGCTTTTTTAGTTACAGTGTCTCAATGACTCTGATCTACTATCTACTATCAACCCTGCAGCAGAGCCTAAGGAGGAGGAAGAGTGTTTCAAACACAAGGCATAGATCTAATAATCCCTTAGCCATTACAAGGTGGAATTTACTTATTTCTTATGTCACGTGTGGTGCTCACAATCAAACAGTTCCCCTTAATTCAGTTCCTTACGGAAATGGCTATGAATGTTGATGGTTTGTGGAACTCTTGCTTAATCAAGATTACATTATATCAATGTTTGTATTATGTGCTGTACTTGGAATTTGGTGAAACTCAATTATAATGAATATGCAGAGTGGAATCAGCACACATATGGAAAGACCAATATATGTAGTTTAAAAGGCAAAATATAGGGTATGTTGAATAATCCAGATTACAAAGGACAGGCTTTCACTGCACTAATGCAACAGATAAGATCTCCATTTCCTGCAATCAGAGGCTCTTACTCTGCATAAGCCATTATAAAAATGGTACTTACAGTCCTGTTTTCGCTCTCTTATCCTATTAGGTATACAAGTCATATTTATTTCCATTACCTCATTGTACACTAGAAAAAGCCCTCATAGAAATTGGACAAAGCCATTTTGAACAGGAAAGACGAAGAGCAATTTTAAGTTTGAAATCACAGAGCATAATTGAAATGTAACAGTCACAATTTGTCATTGTGACATGAGATTATGTGAAGCACCTCAATTAGGTGTTCCCAGGATTTCAGTCCTTTCTGTTTTGTTCATTATGTTTCTTCTAGACTGGAAACACTGACGAGCAAAGAATAGTTGATACCTCCTGTATCCCTCCTGTATCTGTCTGAAACAATTCAAACAGTAGTGGCATTTCACAAAAACCTGGAGTCATGGTGCCATAAAGCCACATATATACCTTAGCACTGCAATAAATGTGAAGAGTGATTCCATGACTGGGGTGCAATTTGCGTCTCGTTGATATTACATTTGCAAAAATATATTATACAGTAAATGTAAAATAGATATAATGTTCTTCACCGTAACCTATGTGCATGTCCCAACCAACTCACTTCACCTTGAAATATAATCATTCAAATAAAATTAAAAAATGACATTAATATGTGAACCCATTTAAGATCTCATGCTGTAAACACTCTTTTCCATTAGCCATCCGTTATAGGTTATGATAAATGTACATTTTAGATATGCCACAATATTCACTTGGTGAATTCACCACTAAGAAATATAATATTCCAAGTCATGCTAACCAGGAAGTTGAATCCTATGAGTTTCCTGAAAATCATGGGAAGAAGGAAAAAAAAGTGAGACTAACTGATAGGGTCACTTTTAATATTACCCAGATTACAGGCTGAAATTGGAATATAAAAAATAAAAAAAAGTTGATCATTTGTATGTTCTTAGCATGGATGCTAGTTAACCACATTTTGCGTATTTGCTAATTTTATACTTAAAAAACTACGGCCGAGACTTTCAACCTTGTTACTCAATGCAGCCATTGTCAGGAAAGAAACATTAAACGTTTCATTAAGAGTAGCAAGGGCTAAATGGCACTGAAGATGTGGTATCAGATAGAGATGGGGTACTTGATCCAGGATTCGGACTTGAGTCCAATTATGAATGAACTCGGACTTGTCACGCACTCGGGTAAGTTTGTACTCGAACTTGACACAGACTCAGACATTGAGTACAGTCGAGTCCACATAATATGTAACATGAACATAAAGATTCAAAAATAAATAAAAACATAAAATTAAGATAACAAGAAATTAATGAATGACTGAAAACCTGACTGGGGGCTTTCTGTTCGCACACACTCGAAACATGTGCACAAAAACCACCTCATCGTGCCAGAACCAAATTGAGTTATCTTTAGTGGATTATTACACTTGGACGGTCAAATGAACACACATACATCATGTCAAAATGCAGGTCTGTCCAAGTATTCATGCAAACACAGGCGGTTATGTCTTATGTGAATGTAAACAGTTAGGAAAAAAAATGGAGGTGTGTCAGTACAGTATATTGGATGTGTGCATTAGGTCTTAAAGTGCCAGCAGTCTAATAAACCTGCCTCTAAATGTAACTGTACTCTTTACTCTCTCTCTCTCTCTCTCTCTCTCTCTCTCTCTCTCAGTCTATAT
>JAOUWY010000030.1:21128321-21139672 GCA_025728095.1 Prietella phreatophila
GCCAATCAGCCTACCATGCATGTCTTTTGACTGGGGGAGGAAACCGGAGTACCCGGAGGAAACCCCCGCAGCACGGGAAGAACATGCAAACTCTGCACACACGGCCCTGGTGGAAATCAAACCCCGGACCCTGGAGGTGTGAGGCAACCGTGCTAACCACTAAGCCACCATGCACCTTCTTCTTCTTCTTCTTCTTCTTCTTCTTCTTCTTCTTCTTCTTCTTATTTTATTATTTAAACAAAAAAAAAGTGATTCAAAACCTATCGCCAATGTGAAAAACTAATTCTCCCATTAAACTTTAAATCTGGGTCTACCACCTTTAGCAGCAATAACTGCAAACAAATGATTCTCATAACTGGAGATCAGTCTTTCAGCAAAGCATCCTCACATCATCACACTTCTACCACCACGCTTGACTGTAGGTATGATATTCTTTTGTGGAATTCTGTGTTTGGGCTATGCCAGATGTAACAGGACCCTGTTTTCAAAACAGTTCCACTTCCGACTCATCAATTCACAGAACATTCTCCCAAAAGGTTTGAGGATCATAAAAGTGTGTTTTGTCACAATTCAGACGAGATTTAGTGTTCTTCTGGGTTAGCAGTGGTTTTCACCTCACCACTCTTCCATGTATGCCATTTTCCCCCAGTGTCTTTCTGATAATTGAGTCATGAACAGAGAGGCCTGTAGGTCCTTTGATGTTATCCTTGGCTCTTTTGTGACTTGCTGGATGAGTAGTTGTTGTGTTCTTGGATAAATTTTGGAAGGTCTACCACTTCTGGGAAGGTTCACTACTTTGCTGAGTTTTTCCATTTGGATATAATGGCTCTCACTGTGGTCCTTTGGAGTCCCAGAGCCTTTGAAACAGCTTTGTAACCCCTTCTCAGACAAATGTATTTCAATCACCTTCTTCCTCATCATTTCCGGAATTAGTGTGTTACTGGGTAAGACCTATTAACCAACTTCATGCTGTTGAAAAAGTTATATATAAATGTGTTGATTTGAATAGACCTGGTTGTGTCTAGTCCAGCTGAACCACATTATGAATGCAATTTCACAGATTTGGGCAATCAGTACCTATGGGGCCAAATACATTTTCACACGGACCCAGTTGGTATTGGATAACTTTTTTGCTTCAATAAATAACATTATCATTTATCAACTATATTTTGTGTTTACTCAGTTTGCCTTTGTTTTATCTTAGATTTTGTTTTCATTTCTGAAACAATTTAGTATGAGATACACACAAAAAAGAAATCACGATGGGGCAAATACTTTTTCACAGCACTGTATGATTAAACAAAACAGTGATATGCAATATCTCATATTTGAATAGACAGGAGTAAATCTGCAAGTGTTAAGCAGAAAGGAAATGGTCTGCTGCACCATTGAAATAGTAGAAATTACAAATCAGAACACACCTTGTGCAAGCCACCTGCACACAGCTATCTGTAGTCTTGTTGCTTGACAGATGCACACACAGGTCTCATTTTTCATCTGGTGGAAGGGTTATTAGGCTGAATGCTGTGGGTTATGTGAGCAAAGAGCTCAAAATTCTGGTTGCAGCACTGCTGTTGGTTGGCAATGCCAGCCAGTGGTGCTTTACGGAAGTAAATAGATTGGCTGATTGAAAGATTGGTGAGCCTGGCCATGAGTGGCAGAGCTGCCCCAAAGTCAGGCATCCAAAAAGGTTTTAGACTCCCCTGATCATCCAAATGACCATGGAGAGCACCCATAACCATTCAAGCCTAGAGAGAGAGCGAGAAAGGGAGGGAACACTTATCTCTGGGCAATTACCCTCCCACATGCACACAATGAATAAAATGAAAGATAGCCCAATGATCTGAGGTCTGGAAAATGTAGATAAGAGGCAGGGGATCAGATAGTACTAGCACAGATAGATCTATCGGCAAATAAATAAGATCTATTAGGTGTATAATATTCAACTAGCTTTTAGGCTAGATGAAATGAATAAAGTTTCACTTCCCTCTGTGAAGTCTTTGTTTAATTATGCTCTAGAACCACCACAGGAACCATCAGCAGGAGTCCTCAGCCTTTTATACAGGAGATCAGGACGGCAGAAACTATTCTCCGTCTTCAGCCTTTTCATTATGGTTACTTTACCATCTCGCCTGTGGTTTCTAATGGTCAATTGTGGAACTGAGAGCAACTTAACTCTCTATTACTGAGCATTGTTATTGAGTGTAGGTTTCTCATAAAGGCAGCGGAAGTAGACGGGCTCAATTAGGAAAATGGTGTGACCTGAGTGTTCAGTTTCAGGAAGGACTTAATTAGAATCATGGCAAAATTCCCCCAAGAGCTGAAGAGAGGCTCATTTGATCCCTTCTGATGTTGTTGCTTTTGTTATGTTCATATTGTTTTGTCTCATTATTTCCAGAGCCAGTCTAAATGGTGATAATGGCAATGTGTGTCCACTGAGAGGAAAGGCAGTTCAGTTCAAAATATCACCCTGCTCAGCTTGAAAAGGGCAACAAAAAGACATCCAGTTGATTGACTGTGAGTTTTTCACTTTTTAAAGAAAGGGATGAGCTTGAAATTACATATGAAAGAACTACTGGGAAAAGACACATATTTGATGCAAATTGTTGTCTATACAGCATGTGCTGTGTACGGCTGTTGGAAAAAAAATGCTGTTTATCTCAGTCAATGATCTCAAGATCCTTATTCAAATCATTAGCGAGGCATTTAGATGAACCATAATTAGATCATGATTAGGCCAAAGCCCAATGCATATATATTTACTCCCACAGCATGATATTAAAGCTTAATGTTTACCCATTAAATGAGCTTCTTTTTTTTTTACTTAACATTTAGACTTCAAATTAGTCATATATGATTCTTGTCATTTGTGTTCAAAGTTATCTACATGTCTTTCAATGAAGCAATATTAAATACCCTTTAATAAACAATAAAAACAAAAAAAATTCCCCAAGCCCAAAACTGTCAAATGGAATGTATTACAGTATGCTGATGATATATTGCATCTCTAAATAGAATATATCATCATATATTTTCAATATATTTCATTCTTATATGGTTGTCTAAGCAGCTGCTGTGGCATATATGAGATGGTGGCTCCTCCGTCTGCAGCGGAAGGGGGGCTTTCTCCATGGGAAGTTCCTGCAAACAGAACGCACCCACTTTTTAAACCCCATTTATCTTGCTAATGTGCCCCACTGATTACCTGATTGCACTGGATGACTGTGGAGAAATCTGATTGCGTGAAATTATACAGAGCAGAAACTTTTGATTGGGAGGAATGGCTCTGGGATGCTCATTGCTACCGTTTGATGGGGCCCCCATAAAATTTGGCCTCATTGATTTCAAATCAGCAAAGTGCCACGTGTAATTGTAATCAGAGCCAGTGCTCAGTGTTGCTGAGCGGCTCTATTTTAAAACCTAACTTCCTTACTGTGCAAACTTTTGAGCTTTAACAGTATAGCAGTGGCATTACAATTCCTGTTAATTGCATGGCTCTGGAAGAGCTGAGGTCTGAGGTGAGGTCGTCACTCTTGCTTCATGTGAGAACGTGAAGAATTAAAAACTCCGGCCTGCACAATACACCCTCATTAGTAGTCAATCAGACACACGTGTGAAGTGCAATTACTAGTGACCTAATCAGAGCAGTGCACTGGTCAAGTCCGTTTAATGGAGACTCATTTGGAATTTTTACAGATAAAATTCAAGATATTTTATAAATCACTCACAAATCTTACAGTGTATCGCGTCCAATGATTATGACCAAATTGAGTGTAATGCACTACATTATCAGACTGTTAAAATGAGATTCCTAATACTAACTGCTTTGAAAAGCATGTGACTGTAATGTTTCAGATTTGATATACAGTATACATAATTACAAATTGCAGAAAGGATTCATCTGACTCTGGATCCACAACAGGGTTTAATTCAACAAAACAAAGATGTGATCAACTGTACCAAATGAAATTGCAACTGTAACAAATCTGAACCAGTAACATTGGAATACAAACCTCAGTATATATAAGCTTAGTGTTATAAGATTATATTTCCTAGCCTTATAGAATAGAGTGCTCTTTATTTGGACATATTTGAGAATCACAGTCCAAATCCATGAGCAAATGTAAATCGATAATGAATTTCAAAAGGCAGTGGTCAAAACCAGAAAACAGTGAAGCTTAAAGAATTGCGAGAGCTAAAATAGTAGTGCTGTGAATTATGAATGAAATGCACTTTGCAAACTAACAATACTAAGAGAACTTAACAGACAATTCTTCATATTCCTCTCCATGAGATATCCACTATCCTTTCTGAAACGTGGCATTTCTTTATTTTCCATGTTCTAGCCTGAGGAAGATGGACTTTGCTATTCACGAGCGAGAAGGATGGGCATTGATTTTCATGTGTTAATTCGTTTAGAATAAACATAATCATCAACAGCAGACATAAATTCCTTCACGACGTGCAGTGTAGCGGTGACAACTCTGTGCTTGGAGCTCTGTCATGTGTCCCATTGAAATCTATAGCATCCAGGCATCCTACTCACTTCATTAATTACCTTTCTATTGATCATACACTGTGTGCTTTTGTTTTTCAGCTCACTGCCTTCAGTGCTTTTCTCTTGCAGGAGTAATTCCACTACATGGACTGCATTATTGCAATGGACAAGTGTATTTGCAGATCTGACTGACTGACGTCCCATCCAGTTTAACTCATTTAACATTTAAAGATTAAAAGCAGTAAATTCACCAGTGATGCCATCTTTTCATCCTAAACTTCTGTGCCAAAGATAGGAATATTTCCTATGTTTAATTAAATAAGGAATGCTTGATATGTTTATGTTCCACACATGCTGTTCTGGGTCCATTTGTACACGCATTGATCAAATATGCAGTCTCTCTGACCTGTGAAACTGTAAGTGAGGAATAAAGCGCAATGAGGCATTCTAACCAACACTCGGGTGGTGTGATTATTTTCCAAGAACAGCACATTACCAAAATGTCATATTCCTCTTATACCACAGCAACTTACAATTACAATTTTGTGGAATTTTTGTTGTGGAATGTCTGTTAGTTCCTGTTATCACTTACATTATAGCAGCTATAAATTTCTATTCCCTCATCAGCCTCTCTTTTTTCCTCTTTCTTAAATTAAAGAGACAACAAAGATTGCTTGTCACATTACCAAGTCCGGAAGACTCTCCTGTGGTGGTAAACTCACTGACCATTGCAAAACACTGACACTGGAGAATCCTTCCATAAATATTAAATAAACATATTCTAACACTAAGCTTCACCATATCAGCATTTTCTTTGCAAATAATGTTGCTGGGGTTTTTGTTATTACCGTTAGATTTAGCCAACTGACTGTCATGAAATTCCTGTGACTGAGTTATTACTATGTATTACAATGTATTAGATCAAGGGTATTAATATAAACCTAGTCAGAGCTGCTGTTATAGAAAATGAATCAACACGTTCTGACCACTGACATCAGAGAAATCTACAGCATTAATTTACAGTATAAATATATATTTTTTTATTTATCTGTTGACATGCTGTACAAGAGTACAAATAAACAAGTAAATAAGATTTCTTTTTCAATGAAATTCTCATTCGAACAGTCAAACTATTTAAAAAAAGAGTGTTATTCTAAGGTCAGTTCTCCCCTGTGTCCATATGATGGTGTGTATTAAGATGTCAAAGGCAACAACACGATCCTTGCAGGATATGAGACCTGGTTTTTCTTTATGAGGAAACCTTCAGTCCAACTGAACTGCTGAACTTTCAGCCACCTGCGACAACTTCTAATAAAACCATCATGGATGAGGGAAACTTTGGCAGGGGAAGGAAAAGGAGGAGGGGGGAGAAAAAGTTAACACAGATGTCCAAATAAGAGTGTGAATGATTCATTCTGCCGAGATTAGCGGCCGTCTCCAGAGGCAACTTTCCCAAGACTCTGGAACTCGGAGCCTTTCATTTTGTCGCGCGGGATTGTCATCAGAAATTGATTTTCTCTCTGAAAGACAAATTGAATCGCATATGAAATACAACAGGACGGACAAGAAAGCGTCTGTCTTAGCATTCTTTCCACCCTCTCCATCCCTCATTCCCATTACTTCTAGCCTCCCCGTGCCTCTCTCGTGCTAGTTTCCATGCATCCCCCTCTCGTCTCTTGTATCTGAGTGATCTGAAGTGTTCAAACTCAAATTAAGATCTGTGGCAAGATACACGCTTAAGACCGGTTCCCATAGCTACCTCTCACACTGTGTTGTGATTGCATTATAATCCGTCAGTAATCAAATCTAAATGAAATGGGGATGATAAGGCTGCTATTTTCAGGTTCAGTGTGTGTGTCTGTGTGTGTGTGAGAGAGAGAGCGATAGAGAGAGAGAGAGAGAGAGAGAGAGAGAGAGAGAGAGAAAGAAAGGCAGTGTGTAAAAGACAGTGAAGGGTAGAGAGAGAGAGAGAGAGAGAGAGAGAAAGTAAAACCGAAAGAGAGACAGACAGGGACACGGAGAGCAAAGCCACCCAATTATTTAAAAAAAAATATTAACACAGATTCTCAACCATGGGGTCACGACCCAACTTGGGGTCGCTGGAGATGTGAATGGGGTCGCGAGACATATTTACTAACCTTTATTTACAAACGTAGTTATATGCCCTTAAACTTGAATATGTAGGGAATATTTCAGAATAATTAAAATGGTCAGATAATCATTATTATTAAAATTTCATCAGCCTTCATTCAGGTTCGAGCTCCTCTTAAGCCCGTTTTACACCAGACCTCAGCGGTGTCACATCCAACATGCTGTCATGTTAATCAAAGCCTTTATACCGGACACCGTCAGTTCTCAGAGCAGCAATTTAAAATAAAAATAAGCCTTTTTTTGTTTGTTTAATTGTGATGGTCATGGTTTCTGGTCAGAAACACTACAAAATGTGATCTTCATGGTATATTTTGCAGTGTATGACCAGAATGTGGGGGCTGTGAAGATTCACAGGCCAAAAGAAGTTGTGTGCATTTTGTATTAACATGATTATTCAGGTTATTATGCTCTTTATACTCTACATTGACACTTCCAGTGCGAGTCAACATTCGGGCAGTATCCTGGTAGCTATGTCTGAGGAATTCCTGAAGTCACTATTGGTGGTTTGAAGAAGTATTTTCATTTTATATGGACCTTTTAAATAGTACATGCAGAACATTAGCTGTTTTGACATAAATTTCCGTGCGAACTGAAATTAACCTCTACTAGAAGCAAATCTTTAAGTGTCTTCAGGCATCTCCTGTATCAAAAGATTACAAATAATAAATGCTACAGCTACACCACAGATGTCGGCTCCTCCTGTAAAAGAGGCTAGAGATTTCTCATTTCGAAAACCGACAGGCAGACGGAAAGAGTCAGAGAGATAGACAGACAAAAGCATGAAGTCCAAGAGAGATATACTATAAAGAGAAAGACAACGAGATACAGGAAGACAGAAAGAGAGAGAGACAGAGAGAGAAAGAGAGACTGCACTTACATGCATGAGGGAGTAGTAGGACTGCTTGCCAGTGTAGAAAAGATAGTGGAAAGGGCGGCCGTCCTCGCCCCACTGCACCGCTGCACAAAAACGCACAATTTACACAATTTATAATTAAAGTGTTGTGTTAACGCTCAGTTATCGCAAAAACCAACAAACAAAGCCGCATTTACATACCTGCCTGCTTTGGGAATATCAGATGTGGGTGCTGAAATACAAATATACAAATGTGAAATGACATGTGTGGCATGTGTGTGTTATTACGAACACCGAGACACTAGAAAACGTGTTAACTTTAATAGAGTTCAATGATACCTTCATTATAGGTCGAGCTCCCTTCTCAAACAGACCAGAGGGGAAGAGATACGCTATGCACCTCTGCAGAGTAGAAAATACAAAACAAAAATGTGAAGGATAACATTTTTACTATTAATTACTATAATCACATTACTAACATTATTCATTCAATTTCTCACTAATCCATTTGCATACACCCAGTAGAAATCACAATGATACCATATGAAATGTTTCGATCGGGATAACGGCTACTAAGATTGTGTCATCTTTACAGTATAAACACAATATCATATTAGACCAGTACATGTCTACATGCATTTGTTGAATTGGACAGCACTGAATTCTGGACAGCTGGAACATTATACTTGTGTACACGCTTATGGATTGTGGTACCGATGCTGTTGCGTATCGTCCACAGTAACTGCATACACTGCAGCTGAACATTGTAAAATATCGTGCGATCAATTATCAGCACCAGGGCAGTGCTAACATCTTTACCCTTCAGATGGCCAAAAAAAAAAAAAAAAAAAATGCAGCCATTTGCGAGCGAGATGGGAAAAAAAAAAAAAGAAAAAAGGGAAATGATGGAGGAAAAAAAGGTGAAAGAGAGCGAGATGAAGTGCGATGAGAGCAGATGCAGTGGAAAAGGACATGCAGTCATGCATCACACTGTCAAAATTGGAGAATTAGAGAGAGTGTGGTGAAGAGAGTGCAAGCAAAGAAACAAGAGGAGAGGAGACAGAGGGAGGATGAGAGAAGGGGACGGTTGCAGAATGCAGTGACAGATGAAGGCAGCACCTGTTAATACCTTGAAATGCAATATGGTGCAACTCCCTGAGGGAGGTGTAGCCTCATCACACTGTTCTGCAAAGCACTGCTGCCAAAACTTCATACAAGGTGGCCAAACTTTGTTGTCCGATGTGGCGATGCTCAACTGCAACTCCACACCCCCACTCAAAGTTCACTTTTTAGAACTTTTGTCAGGTTTTTGCTGTCTTTCCATTTATACGCATGAATATACACAGTATGTTCCTTTAAGGCTAGGGTGAACATACAAGGCAAAAGGGATGTGATAGGAAGCAATGACAACTGCCAATTGTTAGGATCATTTATTTATTTTTTTTAACCAAAAAGGTTCCTGTTCCAAAGAGCACAAACATTTCTAATAAATACTGTCCTTTCAGACAATCTAGACTCTAAAAGGGAACGCCAAATGGGAAGTCAATTAAAATGTTATATCTACATTGTCAGAAAGCAGTTTTACAAAAATCCAGATGTAGATTTGAGATCCCTAATGAAGACGTCAAAAAGGAACTCATCCTGGAGTGAATCCAGATAGTGGGATAAGGAATCATTACTCTTTTGCACAGGATGTTGATAGAATATACATTATGAGTATCAGTCTTCATGATTACAGCAGCAGTTTTTAGGTACATATGCCACAAACTGTTTCTGGACAACCATTAGGGAGAGTATCCATAAGGGACCATCTCTAGGAACATGAGCGCAGAAAGTCCAATCAGAAAAAAAGTACCAGGATGAATCAGGCAGATCCGGGAAGGCAAGTTTAGCCATAGCATTACAAGTGTGTCCGGATATCAAGTCTTGAGCACACATATTAGTTTTGCACTGCATAACTCTGCACCGTACTGTACTTCACTCAGCATTTGTGACTGTTTACACGTCCAGAGGCTCCAGAAATTATTGACCGTCATCTGTGATGTCTTTGTAGACCCCAAAACCTAATCGCAATGCCAATTGAACCCATTTTTATAAATGTAAATTACAGCTCATTTCTGCAAAGACATAGTGGTACCGAACTTGATGTAAAATGGATTTAATGTCTTTCTTTATAGACAGGGTGTCCCAAACGTCTCCATACATAGGGGACTATGTTTGCCAGCACCACATCAGTTGTGCCTTCGTCAGTGGATGTTCGTTGACGTCCACTTCACGGTTGGTCCGCGACACTTCCAGTCTTTTTGAATTTGTTAATAAGTTTCGCAAGCGTTGTGTCTGATGTGCTTGCCATGTTTCCTGTTGAAGTCCATCACAAGCTTGTGACAGCTTCCTGATCCATCCACGAGAATGATTCCAATACAGTCTTCTTTTGTCAAAGGCATTCTTAAAGGGTATCTGAAAATAAAATTTATATATATATATATTTGGAAGACATTTTGCTAAAAAGTGTTAATTTCCCCTTTGTCATGATCACTGCGGTCATTTGCAAGCACTTGAAAAGTCAAGCCAAGTAAGGATATGCCATTGTAGTGAGTAATGATGTGAAAACTTGCTAAATCAAAAACGAGAGTAAAATCTAAAACAAAATATAACAAAATGTTGCCGTGACTTCAAAATCTTAGCACTGGCTCACTGCCACATCTGCTTTCACGACAGGAGCAGTCGCGCAGCTCAGTTATCGCTTAATGGATGTAAATGAGCTGGCGCAAGTGTGCCAACGAAATGAAAAGTTCAACAGTGCAGCTCTGCATGCTGGAACCCATAACCATCAGTGCTGCTTTTATCACAGTTGTCACCAGTCTTGGCAATACATTTTGAAGACTTCCACTCCACCTGACGGGTTCGGAAACACCGAGCGAGACCGAAGATACCGTGCAAGACCGCGTCTGTGCATGACAGTGAAGGGAAGGCAGACGAAGAGAAGGTGAATTACTTCCTGCTGGCACAGCTGTCCCACACCACTGCTGCACTCACAGCAGTGCTGGCAACCTGTTCAGTGCCCCGCCTCGCTGCCCGGCAGTCCAAGCCATTCCCCGCTCGTCTGGCAGAGGCTTGGTTGGTGTCACTGCCTCTTAGCCACGCTGGCACTGAGGACTCAATTCATTAACGATGGTGGAGGATTGGGAATAAATGCAAATTGGGCACATTTGGTGTGATGAATCAATTACAGTTCAGCGAAAGGACGAGAGAGAAGCATTAAAGTATCTTTGAACATCGCTGTCTTCCCGTGACCACTGGAGAGGCTTCGACTGGCTTCTTCCCAAAAGCAAAGCTTTAAGCATTATGGCAGAATTGGACCCAGATCCCAAATGAAACTCCAGCCAAGCCTCATAACCACCGTTTATGTAAAAGTCTGATTGTAAAAACAAATGTTTGCCTTTCTGACGCAAAACTAACAATGACTAATAGAAGTTCATCTCAGATATACTCAAGTAATCGGTCATAGGATATTATTAACCACAGGGTGGCTGAATTTATAAATCAGAAGCTGTTGACTAAATTGCGATAACGTTGAGCTAGCATCAGAACCGCTGTAAACTATAGGTTTATAGTAATGTACTAACTTGAATACGTTATCGTTCCTATAGTAACAGCTCATACATAATCTAATATAATCTAATGCTGCTAACATACAGATTTTCAAATATTATATATCGTAATTTCCGGACTATAAGCCGCTACATTTTTCACACGCTTTGAACACTGCGGGTTAAACAATGACGCGGCTAATTTATGGATTTTTACGGGCTAATGAGTTTCATGCCAAAACATTTAGCCTCGTCACAT